>JAHRHJ020003631.1:0-135594 GCA_019776745.2 Taxus chinensis | reverse complement strand
AAAACAAAACCAAATGCAAACAAAAGGAAACAATAGTTCACCAACTGCATTCAACATAATTAAAAGCAGCAATCACGCTTGATATTGCAAGCCAAACGAGAACGGACTAGGTAGAAGTACCCTTATTGCCTTCCCACCAGCTGCCCCCCGAACCCTTGGGCAACACCTTATATCATATCACCTAATATAACATAACATATCCCATACAACCCATGCCACCCCCCCAACCCTGACTTACTTCCCAACCCCCTCACAATGTCCTTATGCCCCCACAAGTAAGAAATGCAAGCTTATTTGTTCCATGGTGGATCTAAAACCCTCAAAAACTACATCCCTAAAATTATGATTCCCATGGCATTGCCTACTGCCCACCCCCCACAATAATTCCCCAATCCTTTCCTACACCATTCTAAGGCAGCTCTATCCAACCAGGCCAACAAATAAAAAAATGCATGCACAATAAACACAACACAATAAGAAAATAATAGCAATTAAGAAAACTAAATAAACGACTACCTTTCCACTGCCGCCTCTATATTTGTTTTTCCAACAAACAAGTTTTTTAAGCACAAGGAAGAACACCAGTCCAAATCAAACAATCTCATCTCCCCCAAATCCTCCACATCCACAAGAGCTCACAAAATTAGTAACAATATGCGCCCCAGGAGTTTGTAAACCCCAACTATTAAAAAACCTAACTAGAAAACCACCTTTTCAAATCTTCATCCAAAAGTAAAGAAGGAACTCTAATCTAAGAAAAAGTCGCCCAATCTTGACAACCAAATGTTTCAACAACCCCAAACAGAAGAAGTTGGAATTCTATAAGAAGAGGGAAGGAAGGGCACAGGACTAGATGGTTGATGTGGAGCCATGTAGGATGTACCTCAAACATCCTCAATTTCAAAACACAAAAGAAAAGATTTCATTCTTAACAAGCACAATAAACGAGAGGTGGAAAATCGACAACGTACTTGCACACACAAAAGATCCACACAGCTCAAGGGACAAAAAAACAAAAAAATAAATGAAATGTAAGAAAGTGCAATTTAAAAAACATCGCAAAGATGAAATAAAATGAATTAGAAAAGTCACCAATCACTTCACCCAACCATATTATGGTCCGGTAACATAAATTAGAGGTTTTTATTGTTTGTTTTTTTGTCAAAGTTTTACTTGTCCCAGAATCCTCCAAAAAACACTTCACAAGGAAAAATTCGAATGTGTCATGGAGGGGGAGTATGTCTTACTTCAAAACTCGCACTTAAAAAGTATTACACATCTCTTACAAATATTACATACAAAACAGCCAACAAACTCTTATAATACTTTCCCATATCGTAATTTAATTTATTTAAATTATTTTAACTCAAATGATCTCAATAAATCTAACACAATGTTAATTAAATTTTAAAAAGAGAAGGGAAACATTACGTAATAAATAACATACAACAATAAATACCAAAAGAAAACCCAAAAACACTTAAAATAAAATACCAAACCCATGGTTACATATCACATATGATTCCCCCCATGGGAATCTCTAACAAACACCATCACAAACCACTTTAACAAACAAGTTCCATGGGTGACCTATGTTGAATTCAACCAGAATTCCATTTGGGTTGCTCTTCAAAATCCCCAAATGTTTGTTGTGAATATTTTTAAAAATGCAAACAAAAATATCTCCTTAGGCTCGTGTCCATATCCAGAACGTCCAAAAATGAATATATAATTATTACTCAAGAGACATCTATAATATGAATCACGTACAGTATCAAAACCCAATACGGGAAAGTGTAGTAAGTCATTTAAAATTATATCGACACTATGTCACATCACATAATATTCATTTTCAGCGTTCCTCCATCCACACTATCCCCTCCACACCAATCACATATCTGATAACTTCCACTAAACATCAATGTCAATAGTTATATATCCATCATCAAAATGGAGTGTCGCTAATAATCACCATGATTATATATAATCAATTAAACAATTAATACGGGATCCTGACATCTTAACACATACTAAATCAAAACTATTAAATGTCTGTCCTATGTCTACCGTTATATGATCAGTAATTAAAAGGTGCCAAAGGTAAAGTGGGCACTACTCCCCCTCCCCTTAGATCTCATACTTCCTCCTAGAAGTGGATAGGAAAGAGAGTAGGAAATAAATACAATAGAAAAATGATAGCCCCATCTATGGGATTGTGTGCTTTAAACTGTGTGCAGTTACAAGAACTCCTATTTGGATCTAATCATAAATTAACAACGAAGAAGGGAGATTGACAAGGGGACTGAGTTTAACCTTTTGGCATGCCAGGCTATCGAAACATACGAATCTAAGGAGTAAATTTACGCTTATCAAACAAATACAATGCCATACCAACTATAATCACATAGCAGTTCCAAAAAAGATCATCCACGAGTAACCACCAAGTAAGGGAATGACAGGGAAAAATTCCATACACACTTGAGCATGACCCACACATTTCCCACAATACATACCACATAACCCAAATTGAGGTTGCACTAGGGCCCTCCTTTCGCCTTATGTTTCAAGGTCTGTTGTTTAGACAGGCTAGCAAAAATCAACAACTGGCCAAGATTGCACGAGTGAAAAAATCTCACTCAAGCGTACCACCAATTCAGGATCACAAAGGATGAGGTGGATCAACAAGGACACCTAAATCAAACAACCCCATTTACCATCAAAGGAAGTATTTTAAAGGAAAGGCACTTCTATAACGCAGAGGCATAATTAACTTTTCATGGCTGATAATAGACAAATCAAGACCACAAGCGTTTCCTACAGTGTGATTTTTTTTTACACGTTGTTTTAAGCATCGGAACACACCATACTAACAAATCTAGAGAAATCAAAGCATATAGAAAATATATATTATATATATATAATATCATATATATATAAGCATCCTAGACCAACGAAAAAATATCAATTCAAGCACCATACACTTAAGCATTAATGGGGAATTACTTTTTCTTATTCCTAATCAAGATCGGAATTCATAACCATAAAGAGAGCACAAAATAACACCAAGGACCACTCAACGGTTTCTCGGGAGAAGATGCAAGTGACAAAAGAGAGTACCATTCAAGTCCAAGGTGAATAATATCTCTTGCCACTTCCATCCTAAAGGGAAGAAGAAGGGTCAAAAAAACAAGGTGACCCAAAAATATGAACAAAAGAAGATTCCGCAACGTTATTTATAGCCCTTCACATATGTTGCATTTAAACTTATCATTACTTATGTCTCCAACAGGACAAGATACATGAACAAGGAGGTCGTACTTCAAACAACAGATTAAGTCTGAATCCACAAGGGACAACCAACTCACATCTGTAGAGCTAGCTATGGGACGTACGGGTGTGACGACCCAAAACTCCCAACAAGCAGGAACCATACATCCCATGGACAAGAACCCAGAGTAATAAGAATAGACAAAATTACTATCAATCGGGTGTTTCAAAATTTTCGGTAGGTGACATAACTACGAGTTCAACGTATATTATTGCACTAATACCACATAAATTTTACCCCCCCCTCCCCCTCCCCCATACATCAGCTTATTAATTCAAAAGTTATAGCTTTCTGATAAGAACATCCTTTCATGCTCCTTAGCTACAAACTTCCTTCAGTATGACACACTCCGTTTATGTTACTTAAACGCCACCATAGGTGGGCATGCACAGATGTATCACCATTCTGTATGTAGAGAGCATTTATGTTTACTATGCACAGTAAGGTGGCCAATGGAACAAGATTTCCTTTATTCTTTACATGGTTTTTATTTCTTATATTAATAACAAGGTTATAATAAGGATCAACTGCCCCTTTTCTATGCTCCGTAGTTCCAGTCAAATCTCTAAATTATAGTTTGTGGGGTTTTTGTTGAGTATCTTATCAATCTACCTTTGCAGAGATCTGCGGGTCAAACACTCAAAAAAAATACCCCTTCTTTATGGAAGGGATATAAATCACCACACCACCTTTTTTAATTCTAAAGGATCAGAGACATCAACATAGCAAGCACATATAATTTTCTATAAGAACTAGGAAACAATGAACCGACATGAGGAATCACACAAAGATTTCAGATTTCATTGAATTTAAGTTCAAGCATCAATAAAATTTTTGTGGGTCCGCAAGGATCAGGAAAGGGTCTTAACCATCTTCCATTTTCTCACAATCATTTGGGTTAATAATAATTCCTAATGTCCTCACAAAGTAAACCATTCAGCAACTAGGAGGATGACCCCACATGCAACTTTTACCCAGGACGGAACCATATTACACCAAAAAGCATCAGATGCAATGCGACGAAACCAAATAAGTACCAAATCATGAACTTAACAGCCAAAGGCGTTACAGTTTTTTTTAAAAATAAGGAAGTAAACTATAAGAATCATCGAGATTAACTATTAGATTCTACACAAACAATCTCTAGAGACAGGTCCAAAAGACCCAAAGCATCCATAAGTGTTCCAAGAACAAAAGATTAATAGGTCCATAGACTGTGATCATATTAAAGGATTTAAAAGGGAAGTGGTAAAATTATTTATAAGTCAAGAGAGTAAAACAAGTACACTTAAATAAACACATTGCCTGAAAGGCTTAAATCTATTCATAATTACCCAAAATACCCCTACATTCCATGAGTCAAAACTTTCTATATACAACTAGGAACCAAGATATAATTTAACATGCCATTGATGAAACAAACTTTTTCAGGTAACATTTATAGTCAACCAAAGAGGAAATCCATTCTAACAAGATCTAAAACCCCTAAATAACCCCTTCTACTCTGACCGAGGGTTCAAGCTCTTACCAGATTGAAATAGAATCACCACTACCACTGTTAGGACTGCCCTCTAGGCCACACTACACAATAGAATTCTTTCTAGAAAAGGTCAAGCAACAATAGGGTCAATCTAAGATCTTAGACACACTCAAGGTTTCGTGCATCATTACCAAGGATGAATTGAAGCACCTAAAGGACATTCAAGACACCTAGGGTGTACCCAATACTACAATTTTCACCATACATGAAGCATAGAACCAGCTCAACAACATGCAAGAAGGAAAACACGTAAAGTTAGCCAAGAGCCAACAACATCATGAACTCTGAGTCATCAATCAAATAAAGTCTAAGAAATATCAGCAATCGTAAAAGTGGATAAGTAGCCACATTGTAAAGTTTTGAAAATTCTTGCAAGAATTATGAATAAAAGATCCTCAGATCTTCTTAATCCAATCATAAAATAAGATGTTGGTCCTTGATAAAATACACAAGATTACGAAAGTAAAACACAAAAGTTAACACCCACATTCAATCCATAGCCTTTCATTGCCGCCATAGGGGTACTCTGCCTCGAGGTTAGTGTTGTATATATTTATGCCCAGGGTAAATATACACACAAGGAGACATGTCGAGGGGTTGGAAAACCCCGAATCAAAGAAAATCGGGGGTCTCAGAGTCGGGAAACCATGGCGGGGAAGCACGCGGGCGGAAAAGCATATCGAGCCATCTCCAACCCGATATGCAAATGCACAGAAGAACCTGAACCCGGACAGGAGCGGAAAATCCTGAGGTGAAAATATAAAGTTCGCTGGTTTTGCCGTTTGTTGAGTTTTTTACCTACCGCCTGATTTGTTTGAGTTGAGGTGACAGTCTTGGAGGTGGTGGGGGAAAACTTGAATTCTTCTCTTATCCCTCATTTTCTTCAATAAATGGCCAGAGATGCTTTTGCAGGGTTGGACATTTTCGTTTTCATCCCCCTCTTCCCTTGCTTGCAAGAGAATTCGTGTGAGCCTTTCAAACATACCCATACGGGTTTGTAAATACAAGTTTTTCTCTGCCTCTTGGCCCACTGCAGTATTGTAGCGAACTCTTGAGCAATATAATATTAACATATGTTGTGATTGTTTTCGACCCTCTCAGTTATTATTGTGCCATTGGTGATCTCCGTTGACTGGACAGTTTGGGTAATGTGCATGATCTGTTTGGTATGCATCTTTATGGTCTGGGTTAAATTGCAAAAACACGTGTTGAACATTCCTGGTGCATCACCTTCGTATAGTTTAGGTTTATTTTTATGCATTCTCGTACCCTTATCCTGGGCAAGTTAGATTAGGTTTTGTTAAACCCTACGCGTTTTATGGTGCCATGGAATCTGAACAGAGGACAGAAGGACTAGGGAGAGGCCATTCATCTGGAGAGCTTTTCCGATTTCCAAGGTCCCACACTTGGGGAAAAAGCTCCATGTGGTGAAAATCGCACTGAGGTCTTCAACCATTCGTGTTGCAGCCCAGTCCCGGGGTGCTGTGTTTTGACACCAATAGTTTGGCACGCCGGTGGTGGGACCAAGAGGTCATTCCATAAACATTTGAAGGAGTTTTCACGAAATTAGACTGAGGGAAAATTGCATATAGTTATAAAATTCAGATTTTTCTACGTCAAGGGCTGGAAACTCCAAAATCATTTTTCAAGGGTTTACTTGCTCAAAAGCGTCAAAATTCAACAGTTCGGTAGATATGAGGGTGATCCTCAACAGGGGATCTTTAGTTTTTTTGATATTTTGTTTTTCAAAATTTAGTTTTAGGGTTTCGAGTTCCAGGGTACGAGAACATCAAAGCAGAAATTTGGGTTTTGGGGGATGCATTGCATGGTCCTATTCCCGACAACATGATTAAGGTTTTTGGAGGGATGTTGGGCATGCTTCCAAGTTATGACATCATAGCAATTCGGATTCTGGCGAGTTGCATCAATGACCTGAGTGTCCGCTGTACTTTCGGGGTCGGGATCCGCACAGCTGGCACAACAAGGCCAAAATTCCGGAATTGATATGTTATCACTGGTCCTTCAAATGTTACATTATATTTTAATATTGTTCAAGTTTGTGTGTAACTTGGCAAAATCCAGCTTTTATGAGGCGGGTATCTTCTAACACATCTGGCGAATCCGAAGGGATAGGAGTTCAGTGGGGTGTTAGCAGCAACAAAGTTGCCTAGGCACATGAGAGAAAGAAATGAAACAGTACTAATACTCGAGAAGAGGGGCTATTTTCCACTTGCACTCACCAGGAAGAGGAAGGAGAGGAAAGAAGACACAAAGATCGCCCATCCCACCTAACAGGATTTGTCTACCACTCACCTGGAGACGCTTCCTCACATAGACCAAGGTCTTAGGCCAATCATAAGGCGCATCTACCCCTGAATCCATTTCAATTTCACAGGAAGTGTACACTTGCCCTAAATGCTCAGAAACAAATCCAGTTGCAGCCGCTAAAGAAGAGTCCCCTATTTCACAGAGGAAAATCATACTACTCTATGAATAAAATCAGGATATTGCTAATGATGTAATCCACGAAATAAATGAAATGGTGTTGCAGTCAAGTTCAGTTTGCCTCATCTTCAAAAGGACAAGGCTTACAATGGTTTAGGGAACCTAGCAGCCGGGTTCTATTAACCAAATTGGGAAACCAACTTTGTTTTCAGCTCTGAACCAATTCGGCGCCAGCAGAGGGCAGACCAATTTATCTTTATTGGAACAGTGGACAACAATCAAGAGGGATCCTAAGTGCAAATGAAGATTTCAGTTAAGGTTCCACGGGACATGGGGAAGGAATCCATATTAGCGTTAGACCACACCGCCGAAGGAGCATTCCTTATTTCTAAAAGCTATAAATTCAGACATGCCATGATCATGATGATCCAATCAATGTGAGGGACAACGCTGCAGGGGCTATAAACAGCGATAAGAGACTAGACACTGTGTTGATCAATGCTGGCAAGGATTGCACCAAGGCCACCAAGCTCTCGATCCAAATATGGGAAAATCCTACAACAAGTAAAGCACCAGAGGAATCCCCATCCAAAAACTCTAGAATCAAACAGTAATGAGGCAGCGGACTTCTTCAAATACTTCAAAGGATAAGCGCAGTAGAAACAACTGCAGAAACCTTGGAAAGAGCTGTGACTATCAAAAGGAACAGCAAGCTCAAAGTGCTAGATCATATCCGCTCAAGCACGAGAGTACCAGGGCTAGGCCCTCATACCCAAATAGAATAGACCACCACCACCTCAGGCTGAACAAACAAAACCAAAACCAAGGACAACCTCAAGCTGCCAGTAGCATTTCAACCGTATGATCCAAATGCAAGACACCTCAAGAGACTGGTTCTATACAAAAAATAACATGGCAAGAGTTACAACTGGTGTTTTACCCTTGCAATCCTCCCCCACAATCAGTCAAAACATCTTGTTCAATGGTGCAACTGAATCAGGCCTTGATTGTTGCAAAAACCATTGGTGTGCCTAGAACAAGCCTAAGAAGAGAATCAGCAGCAGAATGCACACAAGAAGGCCTCCAGCAGAACCACATTGGCCCAATTGGCAAACAGAGACTTCTGTGGAGTTAAACAAAAGCCTTTTTAAGGGCGTGGCTCTGCAAAACACTGTCAAAGAAGAGAAGCATTAGTAGAGGGAAACCATAATCCAGTTGTCTCAACCACTCTACACAACTAGGGGGTCAGCAGACCAAACCTAGCTCCAAAGTGCAAAATCAGATTAAGGTACAGTGTTGTAGCAAAACAACGCACTGTTCAAGTCCAGCCAAAGTAAGCCACCAAGTAAGGGGCAGAAAAAGGACAATCATCCCTTCAACATCACATATCAAAACTGAAGAAGACACATTGAACATTCCATTGGGGAATTCAATGGCGGATCCCGGGCAACGAGATTTATTGCAAGCTGTTTTTATGCTAATTGGTCGCCACACTGTATCAAACCAGGCACATGAAGAAAGTTCCATAATTGCAGTTTGCAAACATGATGGGGGCAGACAAGAATTTTTTTTGAAACCTACACATTCGATGTTTCCACGATTGTTGAAGGAAACCACTTGGTACACAACGGAAGGATAAATTCAGGGGAAGTAGTTCAGTGCGCCAAAGAAAAATAGGGGATCAAACTGGATCTGAAGGATGAACCAGGTAAAGGAAGTAGTGCAGCTAGATGGAACGCAATTAGGAAATAGTTGGGGGTCATCAAGAGGTTAAGCGAACACTTACATCTCATGTCCTAATGTTACAGTTCTACAAAATGGGTGTTGTAATAAAACCTCCGCCCTACTCTTCGCCGTGTGTTTATAGAGATTCCACTGCAAAATAGTGCGGGATAGTATGTAAGATTGGTCAAACCATGAGTTTCGGACCAAGGTATGGGGCCCAAAGCAACAATCAGGTCGAGAATCAATTGCCAATTTCCAATATTGAGGGCCCCTGAGTACCCAGGCCTATCAATACAAATTGACCAGTTTTTAGCAGGAGGAGTGTTTAGTGATCCTGAACGCAGTGGTGGTACTAAGTTCGAGGGAATTCTTGATTTTTAACCTCTGGCTGAATGGATAACAAATGTTATTTTTGGAGGGCATGAGTGAGTTCTTTTTATATATATTAAATTCTTTCACAAGCATTAGGAGGGCCTAATATTTGCACAGTGATGTTGTAAAAACTGATTGTACTATTACACTTTTGAATAATAAAGACTGAATTTTCCTCCATTATCAAGTTTTTTTGTAGTGTGTAATAACATCTTATAGGCATGTTTTAAGTCAAGTATTTGTAAAAATATTTTGCCATGCTATTACTAAGCCTAATTGGTAATTTTCAACTAATTTCAAATTTGATAAAATTGGAATCACCTAAGTGTGTTTAAACATGTCAAAGTGAGTATATGGAGAATGTTAAACATCTGAGTGAAGTGAAGCCATTAGAGTAGTTTAGGGAATTCGTTAAGTTGCATTAATTGCAGCCTTCAAGTCCCACAAAAATTTTGTGTAACACATTGACAAGTTTTTATGACTGTTATAGGGATCCTGGATTCGATTTTCAACCCAAATGGAATTCATAAATTTAGTGATCCATGAAGGGAGCTAGCCCTCAATTTAGAGGTTCCCCTCATGTCTTCAGCATGGCCACAACTTGGAGGTGAAATCCAAGTTGTACTTCCTGAAGATAGAGGTCTAGAACTATCCATTTTTATTAAAAGGTGTACTTCTGACCGATAATAGTTTGTACCAGAAATCCCATTTCTAGAAGATTTTTGTGATCTATTTCATCCTTCAGAACCAAATCACTTCATGGTCTAGACCAAGATTAATACATCTTATATATTCTGTGAAAAATCATGTTTGAAGCCAATAGCCACATATCCTTATGACATCGCATAAGAGCATACGACATATCCCAAAATACATTTAATACAAAATAATTAATCCAAGTACATAAAAAAGTGATATCCAGATAGGAATTATGATAACTAATTTCTAGTTTTGTAGTTCAATGACCCATTGAATTCAATCGTAACAGTGTATACGAAACATAAAATTCCTTTCAACCCTCTACAGACTTCTATGATTATTCTTTACATCTTTCCATATTTAGTTAGCTGTAAGGAGGAATACATTTTTAATTCTTTCTTTTCCAAATACTATCACAAGAATAGTATATATACATGTCACACACGTTTTCAAATATCTAATTTCAGAAGAGGAAATTGCATACAGTCTTTCTTCATTTTGCATACATATTACAATTATATGTCCACAACAAGTGGGAAAGGATTAATATACTAAATATGTTACTTCACAAGTGAATCTTATCTCTTGTGCAACTACGATGTTTCCTTGATGCTCTCCATGTACAACAATATGCAAGGTGTTCATAAGCTTTCTCCAAGTTGTAGGCCCCAGACCGTAACAAATCCAGTTGTGCTCCTACAGTAGCCCGTCCAGCCAACCAAGTTGTCCTCCTATGAGAAGGATAAGTCTTCCTTCATCATTGGCCCTGTACTACCGCAGTAGCCAAAATAGCAACTAATATATGTAATTCTACCCATAGGCAACTCTGGGCTATGCCACTTATAGCACACAACATTCGTAGTAACATACACAGGTTCTGGCTGTAGAAACACACTTCAACACAAAATACCCGTTCACAACTGCATTTGAGGGCATTACAATCAAAACTTAGGCTTGATCATATAAAGCCTACTCGTAGCAAGGTTTCATGCCTGTCCGAGAGCAACTGCTAACTTATGCCGTCCCAACTGGGAATTGAGCATCCACCAGTAACAAACCACCAAAATAACTGTCATCACACACATATCCTTAGTAACTCCCACAGATTATCCTTATGCCCCCCACAAAACAAGAAATGCAATGTATATATCTTTTGACTGGTGGATCCCAAACCCAAACTCCATCCACAAAACTCTGGACATTTTGCCAATGGCATTCCTTATGCCCCCCCATCATGGACTCCTGCATAGAAGTTCTCCTGCACCATCCCTATGGCAGTCTACCCAGGATTGGAGTAAGTTTTAGATAAATCACAGCATTGCACCAATTCAGTCACAACCGGCTCCAACAAGAAAAAGACTGGCAATTTCCTGAGTGAAAGGAGATTGTTAAATTCCTACCTGATCTGATGGCTTACTAAGGTAAATTCCAACAGCAAGCTTGCAAATTCCAAGAACACAGTTGGGTAATGTTTTGGTCTTGCAAGGCTTAGTATGAAGTTCATCTCCAGTCATTCCTCCACAATCCACAAGGGGTTGTTAGGTTCAGCAAAAAAATGTGCCCCCAAGTTAAGAATGCATGCAAAGTGAAGTCAAGGGAAGATCCCAAAACACTACGCTCTAGGAGTTTAAACTATATACCACAAGGATGATGTGGATCCATGTAGGATGTCACATCACACATCCTCCAATTTAAAGCACAAAAGACAAAAATCCAATCTCCCAAGCACAATAAAGAGGTGGGTGAAAAATGACAAGTTACTTGCACACTCCGATTGATAACAAGATCTCAACGAAGTCATACTCCTGCCACTACTCTAGTTATAGATAAGTGGTTTTCCCAACAAAAGCTAAGTAATGACAATAACATGTCAATTTATCAACCGTGACCATGATGGCAATATTGGTGATCATCTCAACATTCGGTAACCCAACAATAGAGAATCCATAGAGTCTATCACGTGAAATTGAAATGATTCCTACATTACACCAACAAATGACTCAACGGATGCATACAGGCATAGTAATTTCAATAGCTTTTAATCATACTCAAATGTAATATGCAGATCCAGATTTACATTCTTTCAAATAAGTCACAATACATATTGAGCAATCAACTCGTCACCGTTTGCAATCCAATGGAGGCAATAATATATCTCTATATAGGCTAATAGATGCCATGAATCCATAGTAATCAAGGATAAGCATTGAACATTCCTCTCACTAACTCTGATACAAGATTGTTTAAGCTTTCTCACTCCCTAAATAAGTGGGTTATTGTAATCTCATGGTCAACGGCACCAACAATGCAATGAGGGTTATTATCCTAGATAATATAATGAAGACATTACATATTAGTGAATCACTATAGAGTGGGGAAATTTAACAGCTAAGAATGTTCTAACAATGATGGACTGTCAAGTCTGCACCATTTTTCCTTTGATTTCAGGACAATATTCATGCACATTTTCACTATTTCATAACTTTGATTGATCACAACAAAAGATAGGGGGAAGGCAACGCTCTCCACCCAACCAAGACATCCAATGAAAGGAGAAGCCTCCCTTCATCATTTCCCCCCGAGCCCCAACCAAAATACAATTAAAGAGATTGTAATTCAACCCATGGCCACAAATGGCTTCCACAACACACAACATTCTTTTACACATACACATTTCAATAAAAACACACTTCAAATACAAAAATAGCAGTTTCCACAACTTCACAATAAAAACATTCAAATCAAGGAACTCAGTGTTTGATCATGTAAGCCAAAGGAGCAAGGACTATGGGGGGAAGCTACTTATGCCTCCCAATTGGGAATTGGGCATCCACCTATAATCATACCCACCAATATAACATATCATATCACATAAAACCTTATGCCTCCCAACCCCTCCTTATGCCCCCCAAGAAAAATTCCCTTATGCCCCCCCACAAGTAAGAAATGTAAGCTATTTAATTTTCCATGGTGGATCCCAAACCCAAAACTCCCTCCATAAAAACTTGATGCCAATGGCATTCCCTTATAGCACCCCCACATGGATTCCCCATAGCTTTCTCCTGCACCATAAGTCCCTAAGGTAGTCTACTATCCCAACCAACCAACAAAATGTTTTAAATTGGAAAAGAGGGTATTTTCCATTCACACAGCACTGGTTTTACAAGAAAATTAACATACAAAAAGTTTGAAGAGGTAAACTTCCTACCTCTCCATGGTTACTCTTACTTCCAATAGCAAGCTTCAAATGCTCATGAAAACACAGTTCAAAATAGCAATGCCAAAGTATGAAATGCTTCCCAATTTCCCTAAATTCAAGATGCTCTTGATTTCACAGAAAAAATGCACCCCCAAGGATGAATCCAAATATAGAGGTTCAAAACACAATGCAGTTGCTTCAAACTAATCTTCTCCAAATGTAAGAGCTCCAATGCAAAATGTGCCCAGGATGCATGCAAATGTTTCAACAACCCAAAACAAGAAGAGATTTTGAATTATATAGAAGAGGGAGAGAAGAGGATGATGTGGATCCATGTAGGATTAGCACATCAAGGACATCCTTGCCAATTCAAACACAAAAGACAAAAATCCAATCTCCCAAGCACAATAAAGAGGTGGGTGAAAATATCGCATAGTGTTACTTACACACTCCGAAAAGAGCCCACACTTCAAGAAAACAAAATTAAATAAAATGTAAGAAAATGCAACTACAAAAACATGCAACATGATTAATAAAATGCATTTTAAAAGTCACAAATCACTTCTCCATCCATAAGTATGGTTGGTACTATTAAATTTAGAGGCATGGTTTTCAAGTTTTGATGTTGTCTTTCCACTATCCTGGGGACCATATATGCTGAGAATTCACATCATTTGAAAACTTAAGATTTTTAGAAACATCCCTTTCCTGAAAACAGTGCTATTCATACTAGTAAGTTCTCTACAGGTGTTGGATACTTCAATACAAAATAATTTTGAAATTATGGGTTCCATTATTATAAGATTCCCATATCTCCATTTGATTTATTATAAATTTTAACATATGATTCTCACATTAAGTGGGAAATTGATTTTAATTAATCGTAGGGGTAGGAATACATGACTAATAGAATTCAATCATCCACATCTCGATAAACATAGTAACCCCACTAATGCAAGACACAAACCCATGGTCAGATGTAAACTATGATCCCCCCATGAGGAATCTCTAACAAAATACAACACATACACAAAACAAGTTGCCATCACTTCACCTGAAAGAATTCATTTGTGAATTCCACTTTGGTTAGTCTCCAATCCCCCGATCTCTAGTTGAGGACATGATTCTAATAACCTGTAAAACACAAATACCTCAATATCGACCTCGTGGCCATATCAGAACGTCCAAAATGAATCTCGATAAAATAATCACAAAAATCATGGCTATACCTGTGAATCACTAGATTTTTTGAGGCATTATGTGCTCCTATTGTCAAATGATTTACTCCTTTATATGGAAAACTATATGGGATCATGAAATAAGGATCCTTTTCTAGGTTTTCTCATTTAACTTCTCCAAAATCACATGTCCAAATAAATTAATGGCAGTTGGAAGGTCCATGACAACAGTAAATTTCATCAAAGTCCACCATATGAGTGTCTCTAATAATGAGCTCAATTTGTGCATTATGCTTCATAACTGGGATCTCGTGCTTCAATTTTCCACCATTATGACATCTAACTGGAACTCTTACTAAATCAAAACTATTAAAATGTTGGTCATATAGTCTACAATCTCATGATCAGTAATAAAAGGTGCCAAAGGGAAGTGGGCACTACATTGTTCCTTTAAATAAGTAGTAATGAATAACAAGGATTATTTTATGTAGTCCATTTAAATGTGAGGGAAAGAAAAAAATGCAACTATCTTGACCTAAATAAAAACTTTATATACATATTTGTAAATTTAATGTATAGTGCATAAAAAAAACATATCAATATAATATATGTATACAAATTTTAAAAATAAGGTTTAATTATCTCTTGCGTGGGTTTTTTTCATGTGGATGCAATGTTCATGGACCTTTAGTGTGTAATCATGGTAGGAGAACTAGCAACGTCAAACGTATATGTTTATTTATATTCCTATGTGGACACAAGAGTAATTAGAGATACCGTGTTCGATCCAACTACCTTAAATCATGAAATTCAACCTTCACAGCTACCACATCCACTTAGTGCAACAACTAAAACTCCTTCATGTCTACCAAGTAAAAAACCTATTTCCAAGCAACCCACTTCTTCACCTCCTTTTAAGAAAAAAAATTCCCAACTACATTCGGACCTAAAGGATGTTATGAAACCATTTTGGATAACTTATTATAATAATCACTCATTACGTTACAACCTCCCAAGACATCAAATTACCATGGGTGGAGATGTGCCTGGTATGAATTTTCTACTTTTTGTGATTACTATAGAACATGAGGCCATACCATAGAGGATCATAGAGAATTTCATCAAAATGTTCAAAAGATTGGCAGTTCACTCTTCCTTCCTTCTCACGTAACATCAACATCAACCTCAATACCTTTAGAATAGTTTACCCCTAAAACATCTAACCACCAAGTCAATGTTGTCCATGTCACCACATGCTTGAAAAATTATGACAAAGAACCATTTGGGTCTAGGGAAGATAGAGAATTTTTTTCCATACCTTCAACTCCATAATTATCGGCACCATCTAATAAACTTAGGGTCTCCATTTCATTGGCTCCTAAAGATCCTAATCAACCAATGCCATCTAAAGGTAGAGTCTCAATAAAAGTAGTTACATCTTCACTCACCACATTGAAGAAAGTAGATATTAAACAACTACACCAATCCCCTGTTAGGATGTCACTTTATAAAAAATTTATGACCTCACCAAATCACAATCAGGCCATGTTAGAATCCCTCTAATCCATCACAGTCCCAACCAATGATCCAATCCCTTTCACAAAATTTATAGTTTCCCTAAAAGCATCTATCACCATCTCATTTGAACCATCTGAAATTCCCTCTCTTAGACCAGAGGATCATGACCTACTACTTTTCATCACTTCTCAAATCAATGGCATATCCATCAAAAGGGTTGTGATTGATAGTGGTTCCACCATCAATATCATATCATCCCTTACCTTTGATCAACTAAAACTACCCAACATTTTTATTGTTAAAACTTCAGTCATGTTACACTCTTTCAACGATAGTATCACACCTACTATAGGCACAGTTATACTTCTACTCAAATTCGGTGTTAAAACTCTACCCAAACTCTTCTACATTGTAGGAGAGTTTTCATTACAACATGTTACTAGGAAACCCTTGGATATGGACCATGCACTATATTCCTTCCACCCTTCATCACGGTATCAATTATGAACATGAAGTCCAGACACTCACTATCCCTATTGATCCAAATCCATTTGCTGACTATTATATGATGTATCACTCAAATGATGTTCTTGTACCTATGTCCATACTTGAATCATCTGATCAAGCATCTACTAGCACTTCTATCCATTCTTCAAAACTACCGAAATATTCTTCTCTTACAGAAATTGTGAAGCACCTCACTCTTGGGGAATATTGCCTCCTCATGCTCAACTTTATCCCTACACCAAAAACATATGGTCATCCTGTCATCACCAATCCGAAACTATGATAATTGTTCATTGATAACTCCTCGTGCTATTATTATTAACTAATGCACAACTTTTAGTTTGGTGGATGTAATCTAGAAACACAACAACAAACATAACACAAGAATACCATAGATTATTATAAGAAGGAATGATGATAAATATGAAATATCAGAGTAAATTATAATATTAACATGAAATTGTTACAATGTCACCCATGAGGTACTTCAAGTGTTACTGAATTCACTTTCCTTCCACCAATACTATGGGAGAAACTTTACAATTACACCTCTTAATGGCTTCTTTAACACACCTTCAAAATTATGGCTTCCTTTATACACTTACTCAAACAATATTTCTCACTACTTCCTTCTATGCTAAATGAGGGGGGTGGCCTTTTTATTTTTAGAACTTCCAATATTATCCATCTTATCTATAAGATAGGATGAGAAATCCACTCTGACGAATCATATTCCATACCTTAACTCTTATTTGTACATGTAAGCTTATCTTTTAAGATAAGATAAACCTTATCATTTCACATGGGTTCCACAGTTTTAGACTTTTTACAAATAAAAAACACAAAATATTAATGACCTCACTCCTTATCCTTATTACCAATATAATATTTATAATTCCTAATCATGTAGACCCTACTTCTCTACTTACCCCAACTTTGACATTTTAACATTACCGGACCACTTACAACAAATATTTACTTTTTACCACAACATTCCTATTGTACTTTTGACTATTATTGTACTATACATTATTGGTGGCGTCATACTGGCAGCGCCGTTATCTTCTATTGGATGCTACTACTAATTATACTTAACAACATCCTATTCCTAATACATACATTAATGAAATAGAAATTACAGAGGAAAATTTTAGTGTCGACATCTTCCCCCTTCCTAGCTTCTACTCCGTTCTCAGAGTAGACTATTCCGGTGCTTGGAAAATCTTCAACTTGTCATGGTTGACCCATTTCATAATGGGAGTGCCATCCAATTCCTCCAGTCAGTACGTACCATTTTCATGCACAACTACTATTTTGTAGGGCCCCATCCATATTGGAAGAAATTTTCTCTGTCTTCTTTTTTTGTATCTAGAATCATATACTAGAACCAAGTCATTCACATGAAATGGAGACCAATGGATCTTTTGATAAAATTATTCCTTCTACTTCATTTTCTTCTTATAGCTTGTATCCTTCACTATTTCCCTCATTTCCTCTAGCAAATGAAGATGTACCAACCTTTCTTTTATTGAATCACTTTCATCCATCCTTTCATTTTTCATAACTCTCACAGTGGGAATATCAAACTCAATAGGAAGAACTGGATCAATGCCATAAGCCAACTAAAATGGGGAGTATCCAGTTGCTAACTTTGATGTTTCCCTATATGCCCACAATGCTACATGAATCCTTTTATCCCACTTATGTACCTACAAGGCTGTATTTTTTGCTAGAATTTGACACAACACAAACAAAATTCGTTCCACCTGTCCATTTGTGTTTGGCTTGTATGTTGTTTCCTTCATGTGCTTAATAGAAAATTTGTTGACTAGGGCTTCTACCACCTCATTAATGAAGTGGCTTCCTTGATCTTTTACAATTTCTAATGGGCAACCAAATCTGGTGACAATGCGTTCATATATGAACCTTGCCACTTCATCCATAGAAGTTGTTTTCAATGGCCTAGCTTCAACCCACTTGGTTAAATAATTTGTGGGAACTACAATATACTTATTTTGGCATGGGGTAGTTAGAAGTGGACCTACAATTTCTATTCCCCACTTTTCAAAGGGACCAAGTGGAAGAATAGGACACAATGGAGTTGATGAAGTCTTACGGTTACCATGTGTTTGAAAAATATCACATGTCTTACAATAATTATAACAATCTTTAAAAAGAGTGGGCCAGTGATAACCTGCATCCAAGATCCTTCTTGCTGTAAGTTGTCTAGAGAAGTGCCCTCCACATGTACCATTGTGGAATTATTCTATTAGCTCCTTCCCTTGATCATGTACAACTGTCCTCTTGTACTGTCCATCAGGTCCTATTCAAGATAATACTCCATGTAGAATATAATATGGATGACTGGCTTGAGTAATCTTCCTCTTAGTCTTTACATTGGCACCATCAAGAAACTTAAATTCATTTAGATAATTCCAAATATCTATGTATTCACTAGGGATTGTGTCAAGGGATAACAATGTTGCATCTGAGAAATCATCATCATCACAAGATGAACCTAAACCATCATAGTCTCGAGAGAGTGCATCTACATTGACATGCTTCTTTCCTGGCCTATCTATAATATCAAATTCAAATTCTTGTAGAAAAATAATCCATCTTGCTATCCTCCCTGATGGGTTAGGCTTATTGACAATATATTTTAGGGCCTGATGATCTGTTACAACTATAAATTTATGCCCTAGCAAGTAATTTCTAAACTTCTTTACAGCAAATATGATAGCTAGAGCCTCTTTTTCGATTACAGTATAATTTACCTCAGCACTACTCATTTGTCTGCTCCCAAATTAAACTGGATGTTCATTCCCATTTTCATCCTTTTGGCTCAGAGTACTTCCTAGTGTTATATCTGAGGCATCAGTGTACACAATGAATGGCTTGCTCCAATCTAGATTCTTTAAAATAGGTGAAGACACCAGGGCTTCCTTCAGTTGTCCAAAAGCTTCATGCGCCTTATTTCCTGGTTCATAAGTAACATCCTTCTTCAATAACTGGGTTAGTGGTTGTGCAATCTTTGAGAAATTCTTGATGAACCTTCTATAGTAACCCACTTGGCCTAAAAATGATCTCACATTACTTCTATTCATAGGAAATGGTAACTCTTTGATTTTTGAAACTTTATCAGGATCAGTACCAATACCATCTCTGGATACAACATGCCCTAACAAAACGCCTTTAGAACATCCAAAGACACACTTTGTAGGGTTTATTGAGGCATGTGCTTCATCTAACCTTTGAAATTTTGTCTCCATATAGTGCAGGTGGTCCATATTACTCTCATAGATGCAAAAATCATCTTGAAATACTCTGATGAAGTTCCCAATATAGGGTTCGAACACCCTATTCATCAAACGCTGGAACGTTGCTGAAGCATTACACAACCCAAAAGGCATAACTCTATAAGAAAACATTCCCCAAAGAGTGTTGAACATGGTCTTCAGCTGATCTTTCTCCACTATATGGACTTGGTTGTATCTGTTATATCCATTAACAAAACTATAACACTCCTGGCTAGCTACTTCGTCCAAGATCTTATCTGAGAATGGAAGAGGGTAATGATCCTTCTTTATTGCCTTATTGAGCTTTCTGTAATCAACACAAATGTAGAGCTTCCCATTCTTTTTTGTTGAGATCATAATGGGAGAAACCCATTCTAAATTCTCCATAGTAAATACGAATCCTGCATCAAGCAACTTATTTATTTCTTCTTTTACAATCTTGGAAAAATTAGGATTCATTCAATATGGCATTTTCTTTATGGGCTTAACACCATCTACCAGCACAATAGAATATTCTACCCAACTTACTTGATGGAGTTCCTTGTAATCAAAAGTGAATATGTGTATGTACCTTCGAAAGAGCTGGAGGTAGGATTCCTTCTCACTCTCCATCACAACATCACCAATCTTTATTTCTTGGAGATGATAATCAATTTCTTCTTCAGATAATTTTATGGGGTCATGAGTCGGTGTGACTAGAAGGATATCCATGACCGAAACATCAACCTCACTTTCTTCATCTTCGGTGTCCACTTCACTGGTACTCGAGTAATCAGAGGATGTCCAATCATCAATTTGATCACTTGAATCCACAGGTTTTGCCTTATGATGCCAAGGGATCAAATTTATCTTCACCCTCTCTCTACTATGTCCAAGTGTCATGAAGCCTTCATTCTAGTAGTTTCTTGCATGAACTCTCCTTAGCCATGGTCTTCCCAACAAAATTGGGTATGCAACAGTACCATTTTTCATCACCTGAAAGTCTACCACACATACAAAACCCATAACAAATATTTCCACATTTGAAACTACACATTCTATTTTAGTTTTTCCCTTATTTAATGAACTTAACATAAGTGTTGAGGGGCGATCAATTTTTAAACCCAACATATTCATTACAGACTTGGTCATTACATTAACTGCAACACCTCCATCAACTAAGACATCATGAATTGAAATACCATTACATAATACCTCAGCTTCTGGAGCATAGGGATCCACCTCTGCCTCCAAAATAGGGACCTCAACCTCCTTCCTTCATCGAGCATTGAGTCCACTTCGCAACTCCCGCCTCTTCTCAGAAGACAGCTAAAATTTGACCATATGTAATATTTACAGGCCTTTTGGACAAATCTTCTAAGATGGAGTATGGTCCTTGTCCTTGTGAAATCAAAAAATCCTGCACACCCAACTTTCTTCTCCTATGTTTCTTACTAGTTTCTCCTTTCATCTTCTCAGGATCATTTCCATCTTGATTATCTTTTTTTTTTTTCTTTTTGTTACAAACACATCTACTTCATTATTTATGCTCCTATCTACTACATTAAAAGAATGTACATGTTCTTTTCCTTTATCATTATCTCTTGTACCAGATGTAGAAGCTCTATCTGGACAATTATACTTATAATGAGCCTTTTTATGACAACTAAATCTTCAGAAATATTTCTTTTTAGACCTCTATCTCCTCCCTGAGAACTAAATTCTTTTTCTTGAAGAAGAGAAATAGTTAACTGACCCATCTTCCTGAGCAGATCTTCATACTCAGTAGATGTACTAGGAGAAATATTTGTGCTCACCGAGAGTGGTTGTGGATTCTGGACCAAAGGTGCTGGTGTAGGCTCTACTTTAGCAACAATTTCTTTGGGCTCCTCTTCCATGATTTCTTTTTGCCTTCTTGCAATCTCCTTTTCTTGTTCAATGGTAGCTGGGTGGTCATACTTCACTCGTTGTCTGATCTCTGACTTCATCCCAAGAATGAAGTGCTTACAGAGGAGATTATCCATGCCATTCATTAACGCATCCGCTAATCCTTCCTTCCGGATCTGGGCATCGAGCTTCCTCTTTAGCTCTAGAACACGAGCATGATAATCCCTTATCTTCTCCTTCTCTCCTTGGGCTAGCTTTGTGATATCAATCATGAGATTTGCATATTCTGTTGTTCACCAAATTCTTTAAGAAAGCTTTCAGTTAATAAATCCCATGAGTTTTTCACATTATCACCTAGTGTTTCAAACCACCTAAAGGCTGAACCATTCAAAAAGGTAGGAAAAAATTCGATCCATTGTTCCCTTCTTATAAGGCCATTACAAATACAAAATCGTTTAAACTCTTGAATGAAAGAGGAAGTATCTTCATTAGATAGGGCTGAAAAAACAGGAATCTTCCCCATTTCCAAAAGTAACCACAGTGAAATACCAACCCACAAGTACAATCAACAAGACTTATGTGAACAAATAATTGGAATCACTATAATAGAACAGTAAAATAGAAATGACCACAGTAAACTATGGTAAAACTTGACTTACTGCAGTAAATACTGACTTTATTGTGGTAAACACTATTCACAGTAAAAATTGAAGTTACTGTGGTAAATACTATTCATGGTAAAAAGTGACTTTACTGCGGTAAATACTATTCACGGTAAAAAGTGACTTTACTGCGGTAAATACTATTCACGGCAAAAAGTGACTTTACCATGGTAACTACTATGCACAGTAAAAATAAGGTTACCCTCCAAATGTTTTCTGACTAAGTGGGAATATTTCTTCAGAAAATCTACCAACGAGGAATGGTCCTGGTAATGGAACCAAAATGTCAACACCAATCCAGCACTATGATAATTCTTCACCGGGAACTCTTCGTGCTATGATTATTAACTAATGCACAGCTCTTAGTTTGGTGGATGTAATCTGGAAACACAACAACAAACATAACACAAGAATACCATAGACTATGATAAGAAGGAATAATGATAAATCTAAAATATCAGTGTACATTATAATATCAACATGAAATTGTTACAATCTCACCCATGAGGTTCTTCAAGTGTTATTAACTTCACTTGCCTTCAAACAATAACTATGGAAGAAACTTCACAATTACACCTCTTAATGGCTTCTTTAACACACCTTCAAAATGATGGCTTCCTTTACACACTTACTCATACAATATTTCTCACTACTTCCTCTCTATGCTAAATGAGGCGGGGTGGCCTCTCTATTTATAGGAATTCAGGCTTATCCACCTTATCTCTAAGATAGGATAGGAAATCTCTTCCGGCCAATCATATTCCATGCCTAAAATCTTGCCTTTACATGTAGGCTTATCTTCTAAGATAAGATGAACCTTATCATCTTACATGGGTTCCACCTTTTTAGACTTTTCCACAAATAAAATATACAAAATATTTATGACATCACTCTTTATCCTTACTACAAATATAATATTTCTAATTCCTAATCATGTAGACCCTACTTCTCTACTTATCCCAACTTTGACATTTTAACATTACTAGACCACTTACGATAAATATTTACTTTTTACAACATTCCTATTGTACTTTGACTGTTACTGTACTCTACATTATTGGTGGCACCGTACTGACGGCACCATTATCTTCTATTGGATGCCACTACTAATTATACTTAACAACATCCTATTCCTAATACATACATTAATAAAATAGAAATTATGGAGGAAAATTTTAATGTCGATAGGACCCCAAGCCTCACAAAGGAACAGGTAGAAGAGGCTTCCAGAAAGAGAGGTGGCAGGAATCATTGAAACTTTGATGGAGCAGGAGGTAGAATGGAGCACGGAGGAAGTGCTTAAGGAGGTTGAAGAGGGGAGCATTGGAAAATAGAAAGGCAACATAGGAGGAGGCCCGAGTACGATGATAAGTTTCCCAAAATCCACGTGCACAGGAAAAAAAATCATAGAAGCAAAACAAGCCGAAGTAATGGGCTGCATTGATGATCCAAGTAAGATGTTGTGTGCACACTTTTAAAGCACTATACTAATGAATAAAATATTAGCTATGGAATCATTTGATGAAGAACGTTCCCTTCCTAATGTGAATCCAATGAATGCATTATTTGATGAATCAAGAATCACCACGTCATAAATACCTCGGACAAGGAAAATGATCTTTTGGGAATTTACGTCCCATATCAATGAGCCAAAATGTGAAGTAAGCCTAGGGGCATTGATGTAGGTGCTAGAGTCAAAAGGAACCAACCCCTTGGTAAACACTCAGTAGCTATCTGACGAACAAATCTGAAACGTGCTGAATAAAGTCACGGTTGAAGTTGAAGCCAGAATCTAAATATTGGGAGGAATGATAGGGTGAAGTTCCTAGAAGAAGAGCTGGAAAAGAAAGAAGAGGAGCTTATTTTTCTAGAAGACCAAGGACCTAAAACATGAGGAACTAGTCAGTGCGCAGCTAAGGTTATGAATTGAAAGTAGAGAAGGAAAGGATGCACAAAGTCTCCAACAAGGTGGAGTTCATCACAGGTGCTATTATCTTGAAGCATCCAGACTTGGCACCGACCTACACAGAAATATGAATCAAACCCGCAATGCCTTGAGGACTTGATTAATCTTGAAGCATCCCAGACCCTTCAACACAACATCTGTCTTATCCTTAACTCCGTGTTAACTTAGAGATTGTTGAAATCACAGTCTCATAAGAGAATTGCAGTATAAGAAGATGGGCAAGCCAGGAGAAGGAAAAAAGGATGAAGGTTGTAGAAATCATTTATCAATACAATAAAGTCCTCACTGATGTAAAGGCCTCCATGCAGATAGAAGAGGACACCTATGACAAATATGAAGATAGGGATAGAGTGGTGAGCACCCCGGTCGCATCCCAAGAGGTAGAACTCAAGGAGTTCTAAGAGAAAAAAATGGGAACGAGGCTTAAAGAGATAGAATTATGGCTGTGGTGGAAAAGAAATAAGAGGCTGGTTGAGACCTTGCAAGGCTTAATCAAGAACCAGATTAAATAATTATATCTTCCCAAATCACTCGAAGGATGCATGTGCAGGATTGTCAAGAAATTAAGAGGTTGTCCATGAGTGTCAATAAGAACTTATCTTTCCAATTCAGAAACTTTTGCCATGACGAGGTCATGGAGGAAGACTTATATGACAAGAATTCCCTATCACTCTTGCACTAAAATCATTTCATGCAGAACCATTCTTTCATTCTTCCTCGATTGGGAACCTTTCCTTCAATTCTTTCATGGCTCGTTTGGTTAAAAATACTTAGGGAAAGTGTTCCTAACGGATGGATGAATAGGCATAGTGTGGGGTGATTTGGGCCCCTAAAATATTGGACTTACAGAAAGGTTGACGATCTCCTTGGCAAGACCTACTTAAATCAAGGGTGCGAAAGCATAAGGCGCACAGGATATCAATCTTCAGGTTTTCATTAGAATTCTTTCTGCGCATCTTAATCTTAGAAAATGTGTTTTGGTGTCTTACATATTTGGCGTATAGACATTTGGCATATCCATCTGAGGTGAATCATGAAGGTTGAATGTGCAAAAGCTAGAGAAATCATCAGAAAGGTGCCTCCAGCCTGGAAACTTAAGAAAACTAAAGGAATATACCTTAGAAGGAAGATTCTAGATAAGCCATCATTGCATTTCAGATCACAGGAGAGCTTTTGTAGCCATAATAACATGCACCATGGAGGACCACTTTGCAAAGAAGTGCCTTTGGGTTCTGACGTGTGAAAGCGTTCAGAGTCTTTTGTAATAATATCTTTATTTGCACACTAGAAGGTTGTAGACTTTTTCCGCGCAAGCTGGATGAAGGCACCATGAGTAAAGTTAGTTTAAGACTAGATTAGTGGAAAAAACTTACGCATTTATTCTGTTTAATTGTCAAGGTGGAAAAGGTGAAAGTACCCAGCATTAAATGCTAGGAAGATACGAAAAACTACTAAATAAAGAAAGGCAATTCATTTGTTTATACATTACGACTTATGAAGGGAAGAAATTTTCTCCTGCAAACCAAGGAATCCAACAATGTTATCACCAGTTTTAATATCAAGAAAGGCATTGAGAAATATAAGTGCGTAGCTAGACAATGATCTACAAACCAGTATGGAAGGATGTTACACGACTGCATGGAGGGAATTGTTAAAATCATCATCTTAGGAAGAGTTGTTCTATTAAAGGTTTGGCCATTAGGGATCACGGAGTCATTGAAGTGGTGTCTTCTCAAGATAATCAACCACCTCATGAATTGTTTCTTGAGGGGAAGAGCAAAGAAAATATAACGTTCTGAAAGTGATTAAAAAACCAAAAACATGGCACCATTAAGAAGGAGATGTGTCACCTAAAAATCTTCTTAAGGTTGCTAAGGGAAAAGGAAAACAAGAAGGTGTCGAGCACAAATGAAGGGTGGTCACACAGAGATGCACCGTGGAATGGGGTATTGCTTGGAAAACATCTTTAATCACAATTATATGGAAGATGAAGATGAGCCGTAAATCATGGAGACTTATAACCACCGCATTCAACTAGGTGTTCAACAGAGAAATCTATATGGCTTTGGAATTGTGCATTAACAAACAAGAGGACACAGAAAGCATGCCCAAGTTATAATGATGAGATCCTTCAAAAGTTAAAGATGGAACTTTAGGCTTGGCGTTGTTACAACTCTATTAGTTACCACCCACTTCAACAAGCGTGAACACCTGGCATACTATCAGGGACTGATGTCGTGCTTGCCTTTTCAAGATCAGGGGCAATCAAAGCATGCCCACATAAATCCCTATAGTTAATTTCAAAATTCACAGGCCTTCTCTATGAGGGGGAGAGTCTATGATGATGACCTGAGTGACAAGAGAGGCCATCAACTCATCTGATCTTATGTATGCCTACAATAGATTAAGGATCACTGATATTTAAAATCCCATTGAAATTACAAATCTGCTAAAGGATCATTTTTGCAACGTGTCACCCAACTTCAATGATCAAGAGAGGTGGATCCTGGTTAATGAGGCATGGCTTTGACATCATATGTATGCCGTAGGATATTAGAGGGAGTCCATATTGTTAACAATTGAAGAAGTCTGCTTGACATCATGGATGAAATTAAGCAACACACAAAACTAATGGGTCATAATTTTTAACAACTCCTCTATCATGATTGTGTTCTCAGTAGATTAAACTACCTAATGGGCTGGATAAATTTGTTTGGGAGTATCTAGAGGAAGATCCGTCATTCATAAAAGGTTAATTCAAATACACTTGTGAGACCATGACAAAACTCACATTCCATTCTATAAAAATGATACAAGCAATGAGGGATTTCGGGGAAGAATTGGATGTAATTCCAGAGCAACAATAGGACCAGAACTCCACAGTGTTTATTAGGAGGACAATATGGTCACAATTGTCAATTCTATACAAATTCATTGGGATGCTAAAAATATCGGGGAAGAATGGAGATTAGAGCAACTAAGGTCTCAGATAATTCTAAAAAAAGAAAGTAAATAGAAACAATGAGCCCCTGGTGCAAACTTCCCTTCACCTTCACCATGTAGTACATCCAAGCGGGGGTGAACAGGTTGAAAGAGGCTAAGATACTAAGGTTTGACCTTAGTGAGGTGCATCAAGACCATAGGGAGCTGCGCAGAAAGCTTGTTTACCCCAAAAAGTGCACATATGTGGAAAATTATGTATCCCATGAGGTCTAGATGATGAAGCCCATGACTTTACCAATTACAGGAAGGACCGCGGCATGAGTATACCTATGCATTAGACCAAAATTTGAAAAGGGTGCAATTGGAAAATGATGTATCCATCCCTGAAGACCTTACAGGAAGGAGGATACACCAAAGATGAAGAAAGAGAAGAGGTACAAGAGAAAAGGGTCCCAAGTATCCATACTACACAATCCGCCCAAGAGGTTGTAACGGCATGCATCACACGAGGAAGCCCCTTAGCACTCGAATTATTCTAGGTACTAAAAAAGGGTCCCAAGTATCCATTGGATCAAGTGGGCGCCCAAGTTAAGTCAAGCTAGGGTTTTATATTGGAAGACATTTTGGAAGAGAGAAGACCCCAGAAGAGGTAGTAGTATAAAAATATCCATGTTCTTAAGGGGAAGCACCAAAGGAGAAGTCACCATAGGAGGGAGAAGGGAAAGTAGAATCCCCTGTCAGGAAGAAGAAGAGAATGACAGAGAAAAGTGACTCAGAGGAAACAGAAAGCTTGGATGCCTTGAGTTGAATGAGGTTCAAGGCCCTCCAATTTTCTAAGTACATGACTCCGAGGAGGAAGGAGAGGAAGAAGGAGATTAGGATAAAGGGGTAACCGAAGAAGTGAGTACAAAGAATCAAGGGACCCCAAGCCTCACAAAGGAATAGGTAGAAGATGTTGCAAAAAGAGAGGTGGCAGGAATCATTGAAAAATTGGTGGAGAAGGAGTTAGAGCGGAGAATAGAGGAATTGCTAAAGGATGTTGAATATGAGAGTGTCGGAAAAGAGCAAGGTAGTATGGTAAACGAAGATCAGAGGAGGCCCTAGTCTAATGGATAAGTTTCCCAAAATCCACGTGCATAGGAAGAAAAAGCATAGAAGCAACACAATCCCAAGTAATGGGCTACATTGATGTTCTGAGCAAGATGTTTCATGCATGCTTTCAAAGCACTGTACCAATGAAGCAAATCTTAGATATGGCATCATTTTATGAAGAAGATGCATACCCTTAGACAAGGAAAATTCTCTCTTGGGCATTTGAGTCCCACATTGATGAGCCTTCGTAATCCAAGCATATAGGCAAGCTTCCCGCATTGATCAATATTCTCTATAACTCTTGTACCTATCTCAATCAAGTTGGAGCATCAATGTATCTATGATGTGCATTGAAGAGGAGAACCATTTTCACTTACTAGTGACAATGAAATCGACATGAGCTCCTCTCCAATAAGAGTCTTCTCATTACTCTAGCACTAAGTACATCTCACAAATCCATTGCGCAACAACTCTCTCTACCTGTCTACTGATGGCTTTTATTTAACATTATCAAAGGCTACAAGTGAACATCTGGAGCTCATAACAACATTTACGTGATAAATCCTAAGTCCTCATCTTCCTCACCTCCCTCCTATGCTAACTCCACTTAGTTTGAGCACACACTTATCTAAGTTGATCACAGCTTCCCTCTACTACTCCCCTCATCCTGCTCAAAACTCCTTAAAATCGCACAGGACCACTAAGCACCATCAAAAGTATGGTGTAACCCCTACATCTAAAATACACATTGACACCAGTATAAGGGAACATCTTCATAATGGACCCATCACACCTAGCTACTTCTAACACATGTAAATGTCCGTATAATCCCCAGTCCTCCCACCTATACAGAAAAAAGGGCTTCCATCGGGCCTATAAACAATGAACCAGGCCAAACTATCCATCAGAACCAGGATCTAAGAGTGTATCATACTGCATGACTAACTAGCATCAGCTCCTGGCCTTGGATCTAGATGTTCCCGCTTTGGGGGTTCTCTAAGGTAGATACCCCAGAAAGCTCGTTGCACAATCATGAAAATCCATATGCAACCGCCAAATCATGTCACCAAATTGGGAATCTACATATATCTACATTCTAAGTATACATTATGGTAGGCCCCTTATCACCTTCCTCTTACTATAGTAGACTCACACTCCATCTGCATGAAGATCATAATGTGCTACCTTGTATCAATAGCACTGAAGGAGATCTTGCTGGGATGCCAATCTCTGTTGGAAATGTTTTCAATGAGCTTTCTGCTACTATAGTGGAAATCCAATGCCAATCCCCAATAGCACTTATGGGCCATCTAAGTATATCACTAACTCTCTGTACCTGTCTTTGCTAACATAGGTAGGAGCCCACTAAAAGACTGTGCTTAGTGCTCCATCATGCTCTAGGATCAACTACCATCTCATCATCATTTAATAAGAGTGAATCTCACTCCTCTTGAATCTAGAAGTGCAAAAAATGAAATGCTCAAACATCATAAGTAGTCATCCATGGGCACCATGCCTCCGTCATATCTCATATAGGGCCTGATAATTGAAGTAGCATCCTGAGGAGTTATAACAACACTAGACTCAGGCCTCTCCTCATATCCGTATACAATCGTTAAATGGTATCTCCTCTATCTGCATTTGTAAATACAATAGGCAGTCTCCCCTGTAATTGGATGTCTAGTAATACGATGAACATCCTCCAAGGTGATGGTTATCTCCCTTGTAGGTAGCCAAAGAGTATTGGTGGAAGGATTCCACCTCTCTAGCAATGCAAGTACCAAACTACAAAATCTGTGAATCCACCTGTAAAATCTCATCCCAATAAATCCCATAGCCTCTAAATGGTCCCAGTCATCATCAGACAAATCCTCTCTGACGTTATCTAACATCAAGGGGATACGGTCTCGGATGGTAAACTGACCATCCACCTGCAATAGAAACACGAAAGTAAGCATTAGTGACTCAGTAATTTTTTTTGAAAAATAAATATTTGAAATTAAAAATTACCCTCATCACATGAGCATAAAATTCAAACGTGTATAATATAACTCTAAGCATTCCACAAAGTCAAAAATATTGGTCAAAATTCATATCTTCTCACTTAAAACAAAAACTATTTTTGGTTGCAAGTGAATCGTTGGATGATTCACCTCAATCAGCTAACGATTGAAGGAATCGCTGGCAATTCCTGTAAATATGCCCTAGGGAATCCATGCAACCTGAATACGAGCCCTAAATCCTTTAAAAACCCTAAACATCTCTAAAACTCCCTAAAAACTACAAGAAAATGAAACAAAAACCAAGATCAAGGCCTACGTCTACTAGGACGGGATTCCATTTGTGACTCGAGGAGAGCCATTTGAAAATTTTTCACTCTTAAAACACATGTTTGTCTCCAGATTCTAACAAATTTGGTGTCATATACAGTGCAAAAATTAAAAAAAAAACAATACATTTGGGTATTTATACCCCAAATTTTCCTTGCGACCTAATCGCTAGTTATTGCGGCAATCAATGATGATTTATCCAATCACCGATGATTCCCTTGTTTTAGGATTTCATGTGCCTACGTTACTCAAGAACCTATCATTCTACCCTTTACACAAGTGTGGCATGCCTCTAAAAAATGATCTTAGCCATCATGATTTTTTGTTACAACAAAAAAAATCACAACTTTGGGCCTTTCCACATGTCTATTGGAGATGAGTCCTTTTGCCCCCATCACTTGGTTTTCCTTCACTCAAAAAATTTAACTAGTTATGGCCATATGTCTACAAGTATCGATCTCATTTAGATTCCCATATCAATTGATTTTCTAGCATTTTTCTTTGCACCTCCACATTTGGAGCAGGCCTTTTACCAAAATGCAACACACTGGTGATCTCTATGTTGCACTACAGTAGACTCACCTATGTTGACACAATTCTTTTTTATAATTTTTGTCCAGCGAATTGTCAAAAAATTCTATCAAAAAGGGGGTAAATGTAGACACCAAAAAATTTGCATCCCTCGAGTCAAACATACTCACGAGTTGAAAATGCCTCATTTACAACATTATGCCCTCTTAAATCATCTTTAGTTAATTAATTAATCACACACCCTCACATGTAAATTATTTAATTAATTTAAATAATTCAACCTTTACACCTCACTATGTTCACTAAGACACTAACTTAGACACCTCATTAACCACCTAACCGACATCTAAAAACCACCTTCCAAAAAATCACTAACTTATTCCTAACTAACTAACCTTCTAAAAACACTAACTAACTATATTTTTTCCAAAAAAAGGCTAACTCCCTCTTATCCTAACCAAGTTTGTTCTTTTTTTTTTTACCTCCTCCCACCTTAACTACTTCTGAAATATGCCATATCTAGTTCTGGAATTGGGAAAAATCACCCACCTAACTAATTTAGTTAGGATTTCCTGAAATTGCACTGACGATTTTCCTGATCGTCTGGTGATATATAAATATGTGCATTCATACCTCTTTTGGGGGGGCATTCTGATGTTTTAACAGTAAGTACATTTTACTTCATTATCAACGTAGTAGAGATTAAGACATCCTTCATCAGCTGGCACCAACGTCACGTTCCTCCTGAATTCATTAAACCCTTTGTCAAAACATTTCATTATCACCATTCAATCATCTTCTTCCATCCGTCCACTAAATTCACCCATTGTGCAAGGTAATCTGCTCATTTTAATCTTACCTTAGACAATCATTTATAGGTAATGTTTGTTTATCTATTCATAATATGTCATCAAAGTTCTAAATTTACCTTAAATGATAGCTTTACCAAGTTTTCTTAGCCCTGTTTTAATAAACTGTCAGAACTAACAACAATTGCTAGAAATTTCCTTGATCGCCAACGATTTACCTAAATCACCAGTGATTCTTGTGTTTCTTTTGATTTTTCATATTTTCTGCATAATCTGATCAAAATGTCTTGTTTTTTCTTGTTATCTACTAATCTCTTGTCCAGAATGTTGCCTTCAGATGGCATTAGGTGGTAGGAATTACCCTACAGTTGACATTGGTTCTTCTCCTGTCATTCAACATCCACTCTATTGGGAAGCAATACAAGACTCCTCCATGATCTTGATCTCTGTGTAATTCAAAATGTGCCCTTTAACCATCTTGAGGATATCTTTGCAACAAATCAATGCATCTGATGAGGCTACCGAAAGCATTTTGGGACGCATATAATGAAGCTATAAGGCTTCATGCAGATCTAGCATAGTATGAGTATGCTTAGAAGACTGGCTTAGACTTATGAGAAGACCTCAACATAGCACCTGAAGTTGAAGACCACAGCCACATCAACATATCTAGCACCAACACTACACTGTGATCACCTTTTTGACACCCCAGAATAATCCTCTAATTATTTTGCAGAGGATTATATTTCCATTCCACATTCTGACACCACTATAGGAGAGGAAGAAATTATTGATTATGTAGCTTCTAACATATCTAGAAATTTGTATACAGACCAGGAATCTAATTTATGGATTTGAATCCATGAGTAATAATAGTTATATATGTATCTAAACTAAATAAGTGATAGTCACATTTCCATCTTATTATCTTGTAGAATAATCATAAACATCAATAAAAGCTTACAGTCATTTTTTGAGTAATAACATTATCTTGTGTAAGTGTGATATTTGTAAGGTTAGTTTACAAGGAAAAGAAGATTTGATCCATTGCTTTACAAGCTGCAAAATAAAACAATAAAACACAATCAACATTGTGGGTACCCTAGAAACCCCACCATATCGAGGTCAAGATCGGTTGTTACCCCTTGAAACAATCAAGAAAACCAAAGGTAAAAACCATGCTAGACAAAATCATCATAATCTTCTTCTGAACGATGAAATTCTTCTTCTTCACCATTATGGAGTGATTCAATCTTCTCATACCTTTCTTCCATAACCTTAGCATAATTTAGAATCTCAAGATTGGTTTGGGGATTAGAGTCTAGAACACTCAAATATTATTTCCAAAAACTCTCTTGTTAAAGCTAATCTTTTTTTATCTCAATAAAAAAGGAAATCATCTAGAGGAAGAGAGACAAAATAAAAATATTTGAGTTTCTCATTCATTTGTGTGAATTTAAACAATTTACCTTCAATAGATTCTTCATCGTCATGATTTTCATATAACATTTCATATCTCTTTTGAATATTTCTCATCAGGATATTGGATTCTTGATCATCAATCAATTTAATTCCCATTTTATTTCCTATTGTAGCAGTCCACTTGAATTGAAGACATCATGATTTGATGGTAGGATCTTCAGATACAACAATTTTATCTATTATAGACATTCTTTTCATAACTTTTACCGAATTTTTATTGAATTTATTTCCTTTTTCCAATTGCAGTTTTATGCTTGAATCAAGATAAAATCTTCATTGTGTCAGAATCCATAATTTTGCCAGAACTTCTCCAGAATGATGGCTAATCAAAAAATTTCATATGTTTGTGGCCATCTTCTTCTTCATAGTTGTTATAAATTATTGGTGTTGAACACTAATTTCAAAATTTGATCATTATGATTAGGGAAATGAATGTGAAATGGATTCATTCCTTAATAGATTCTCCTTCAAATTATGATTTTCACTTTGATATATGTTTCTTTTAATTTTTTGGAATATGTATTTTTTATATTTTTAGAGATCTTTAAGGGTGCACAAGGGTAGATATCTCCTTGGCGGATTCATCAAAAACTCTTTGAAATTTTTTTTTTGTTGTACAAATTGTTGTTTTTCACCAACAGTCATGGGGCTAAACCCCTCCTTCTTTGATATGGGAAGATCTCGTTATTTAATGTAAACTACCTAAAATATGTGGGTTGGCCATTAGGCTAGGTATCACACAAGAAAATTCCACTCATCCTATGAAAAAATGATTTTGTAAAGTACATGGGAGGAATTTTTAGTGAGGAGTGTCATAGGGGAGTTGGGGAAGAAAAGTATAGAGAGGGTTACTATTGTGAATAGGCTTACATAATTCACATACAATGAGCATATTATTTCCACATTCAATTATAATAACACAACATTTATAACAATGATAAGACTAATAAGTCATAGACAAATAATTCTATTGATTAAATTATAATAAATGCAAACACCTTTCCTAGTTTTACAAGATTACCATGCTTACAAAGTTGGAAAGTATAGAGAGAGAGAAGAGGAACATAAGAATAAAAATACAAGAATTACAAATTTTATTGCTTGATATAGTAGTGGGTAAATCTCAACAACATATAATCAATCAAAAATTTCCAAACATTTTGGAATGGATAATCCATTCCAATTTATAGAATTACAAATTGTCTCTTCATTTACCCAACATACAATCAATCAATAAGTACATTCTTAATGGTAAATTATAATATGGAGATAATAGAAGGAGAGGGAGAGAAAAAAGGTATGACCAATATGATGAAGATGAATCTTTATTAATATATCTTTGAGTAAATGCTTCATGAAAGAGAATATTAACCTCTAACCACCTATTGAATTGAAATAATGAGGTTACATATACTTCATCCTATTGTGAGATGCGAGAACACTCCAAAGTGTAGAGTGAGTGTATAGAAACATTGTTGGGAGGCATTATAAAGTGAACCTAGTATGACCACTAACATCACCATAAATATGCTCTCCTATCATGATTTTCATTACCATAACCTTAATGGCCTGAATTATGATGTTTCAACACCCCATAGGATTCATAATTTTCTTGATTTCACTTGTTGATGGAGTGGCCATATGTGGAATCAGAACACCATGGTTGTAAATTAATTTTCTGTTGAGATGTAGAAATAGTCCAAGACATTGAAATAGTGTTCAAGAGAACTATTATGATATTTGAATTGTGATGGAAAAAATATGGTTTCTATAGGAGTTAGGATATAAGGATCACTTTCTCATTTCTTCTAGGAATTCACAATTAACATCTATGATCAAGAGTCAACTCTATGATTCTCAATTTTTTTGATGATTTTCCTTCTCTTATTGAGATGGGTCCTCATTAAATGTGGGTGAAAGGATAACCCTTGAGTGAAATTATTTTCATGTGGACATATATTGGAATGAAATGAGGTGATGAAAATTTTACTCCTTGTTGAGGTATGATCAAACTATAAGGTTTTAGGTGAGTGTTTAAGAACACTACTATATGGATGATAACAAATGAAACTGGGATGATTTATCATTCTTGTAAATGTGATGCTCTAAATCAAGATCATAAATTTATTACCTTTTTTGGCTCCAGAATATTCTTTGAATGGAATCTTCCTTAGAATTGTCATGCACTTTATTTCTCAGATGCCTATTATGGGAAGGTTTTTCCACCAAGAAATACACATTTGGATACCAATGAAGAGCAGGGGATGTGAGGGATCCTTCTTACATGGATCAATATAATTTATGGGATTTTATATGATTATCACCATCTTATAAAGCTTGAGAGAATAGGGAACCTTCATGAGTCCTCTTTTCCCCATCTTTATTTTTTAATATTCTTTCCTGATAGTCCTTGGTTCTACTGAAATAAGATTTGCTTACAATGTTTCTTTCTTTGAGAAGTGACCACACTACCAGGTATTTTATTGATTGTTTGAGAACACTATTGTGAATGAAATCAGATGGAATTGAGGTGATCATATATTTAGTAGAATAAAAATGGTGAAATTTGAAGCAAGAGATCCTGGTGACATCAGATGGATGCTTTCTGCCAACAACTTTTATGATCACACAATTGGTCTTTTCTCCTCCTTTTCCTCATTCTGAGAGTTCATGGGCTCCTTTATGATTACCTTCTCCTTGTATTTAATCACCACCTCTATATCGAAACCCTCATCATTCTAATAATTGCCACTTTCAGAACTACTAAGCATGCACTTTATGTTGGGCTTGTTATCCTCCTTTACCCCTTGATCTTGTGTTGACACTCATTTCATTCCTATATGATATTCTTGTTAACTGTAAGGATAGTGTCAACTGTCAATTCAACATGTAGCAGTCTAGCCTCCCAATCCATGACATCTTATTCCCTTTTACCAAAAATATCTCCCACATTCTGAACCCCCTTTTTCATATTACATAGGGCATCCGATATTCCATCAATAAGGTCTTGTCCTTTCCTTTTCCTCATATGATGGAGGGTTGAATCCAAGGTTTCATGTTCCGAATCAGGTTCACTATTTTTCCCAGGCTAAGCAGGAATAATGGGTTGGATTCTTTGGACTAACAGAAGAATCAGGCCTTGATGGAGAGGGATATCAATTTTCTTATTTTTGAAGTCCTCAATAGTGGAAAGAAAGACCTATAGAGGAAGAAATCCAAGATCATGGTCTGGTTTGTGTGGGGAAGAAATTAAGAATAGAGAGATGGTGTGAAAAATTCTTCTAGAATTTTCCCTCTAAGGTCAATTATTTCATGACCACCACAAGACATACATCAAATCATTTTTTAGGAAGGAAGGTACAAGTGATACCATCATCATAAGACACAATGTTATCCCTAGCTTAGAAACAAGTGGCAATTTTATGTTTTTTTTAGGTCTTATCCTTATAGATTTTAAACCCATCCATTTTCAGACCCATTATCTCATCTATGTCACTCTCAGAGACCCTAATTTGAAACCCTATAAAAGTAAAGGCCCCCATCAATCCAAGTGTTACCAAAATACATAGAAATTATGGGGTCATTACCTTGTAGGAAACAAATGTACCTATTGAAGCCCCCTTTCTACAAAATCTTCCACAAATAATTTCCATTTTTCACATGAAGAGAGGTAATAGGTTTTGTACGGACCTTGTTGCCTCCCATGGATCTTTCGATCTTTCCATTTTCAAACACACGGTAGTATTCGTCAATCTCAAAAAACTTAAATACATGCCAAATGAAATGAGTCATATCCTTTTTCAAAAAGAGAAAGGTCTTTCCAAAATCCTAAGCATGAGATTCTTGGTCATCATCATTACAGAGCCTCCTAATATGTGTCACCATTAATCAAATTATTAATATATCCCCAAGGAATATGTGTCCCTGTGAACCTCATAAAATTTTCCATGTCAATACCTTGGTTTTATAAGGTTTCTGTGGGTTTATTTCCAACTTTGTAAGTGTTTTGGATGTCCACCATGTCAAATGATTTTAAAATGCTGCAAGATTCCTGGATAATGTTAATGATTTTCAATCCACACTTACTCTAATCCTTTAGAGCATTAATCACACACAAGGAATCACCTTCTATGATGATGGATTTTAATCTCAGAGATTTGCACATCATGACACCTTAGATCATATCCTTATCTTCTCAATAGTTGTTGGTATGATTACCGATAGGACCCACATAGGCACTAATTCATCTACCCATGTGATCATGAATTAGGCCCCCTCCTTCAGCAACATTTTCCTTTATTTTGGTTGGGATTTTGAAGTTGAGCTTGAAACTATTGTCAGGGGGATTTGACCATTTTACATTTTGGGTAACCCTCTTTGATGTAGCCCAGAATCTACTATGAAAAACCCAGGGGTGTTGACACATCACTCATCCTTAGTTGAGCGCTCTCCCAAAGCGCATAAAGGTACTAGGACCCTCTTTAGAGTTCCTTGTGCAGGATGTTAGTGTCACGATGATATACATAATCATATCCATAACTAATCATAAACATTTCACAGTGCATAAACCAGATATAGATCTTAGGGAATCATGAACTAAATAATAACTATAATAAGACTAACAATACAAGAACTATAATTAGTTATGTATAACACCATTATCTAGCCAATATACTCCATTATATTAAGCATTGTAAAACATAGAATCTTCTTACATTATAAAGTATCTCCATGAGTCATGTGCACATTAAGTTCAACACCATAACTCTATAATAAATCAGTCTATCTAAAATACGTAGTTCAATACATATTTATAGAGGTGAGGAATTTCTCTTCACCTCCCATTAACTTCTCAAAATAGGTGGCATGTTGATAATAGCCATGTACCTTTACAATAGCATGCACAACATGCAAGTGTTCTAATAATAGATTTCCTATAGTAAAATCTAAGATGAAATCTTATTATTAGCTTAATCCATGCATGGCACTTAACATCAACTTATTCCCAAAATACTATTATGTGTAATGCAACTATTCATCTCTATGTGTGTTTTTCACAATATCTCCAAAAATAGCCCCTATCCATAAAAATGGCTAAGTCATGAGCCAAAGTGTTTTGGCACACACGTTTCCTTTCCTAACTTCATACACCTTCAAATGTGCCTTGTTCGCGCATGCACATCCTTTGTGTGTATTATCCTTAGAGCAACATTTTTTTCTGCTAATCATTACCCCACACTAAAATACAATTGCCATCCCAGAAATCGGAATTATTTCTGATGTTCCCAATAATAAAGAATAAGGAATGAAAGAATTAATGAAACATTGTAGAAAAGAATGAATTTTCACTTTTCAACACCCCTCTTCTTCAAATGGGAGGATTAGCTCTGAATATTCATTTTTTATTTTATCCTCAAATGTCTACCAGTCACTTAGCATAGTCCTTGTCTTGTCTAGAATATATGTGGCTATGGCATCTAGTTTTTGTCTCGAGTAATCTTCTCTTTCTCATTATGTAGTACCTAGAAAATATTGGCCATAACTGACATCATTCCTTCTAAGAGGTCTATCTTTTGAAAAATGAGCTTCCCAATCTCATCAATCTTCTCTTTGTGTGGATCTTGGTATACTGCGAGGGCCTCACACTTTTTTTCACCAATGCCAATATTTTTGCATGCCCTAGTGTCTGATCTTTCATTTCTACCAGAACTTCATCCTCTTCCACTTGAGTTCTAGTCCTTATTACTTCTTTTCGTGTTGCACATAAATTGAGAGCTTGGTCAGCTCTTGTCACCTCATCCTTAAAATTTTGGAGCAATGCCTCATAATTTACAATTTTCCTAACCATAGATGCCCTTTCTCTCTCTACCTCTTGTTTAGAATCTTTTAGTGCGGGCATCCAAGTTGGTCCATCTTCTAACACTAAATCGACCAAAGTGTGCACATAATTTATAGTAGAAGGAAACTTTTATGGAACTTGAGATTCTAGATGAGGCCTTCTTTTAAGGATTTAATCACCAATTTCCTCTGCCATGCTAATGAAGGCCTCATTATTTTTCCTTTCTCATTCCTTCTCTTCCTTTAGACATGTCATCTCTACAATTTTAGCTTTTTTATCTTCAAGCAATTCTCAAATGGTGGCGGCCTTATCGATGTTTCTCCACACCACCTTAGGAGATACCTTGACCATTACATTGATAACCTATTCATTAGACATTATAGAAGGTTTTACTATCATATGTCTACTCTGGGGTACCTTCTTCACTCTTCACGAGACACAATACTCCTCACACACGTCAAAATCAGGTTCATCCATATGAGTCTGCATGGACCATGATAATTTCTTTCTTGTGTGGGTAGTGACCATATCTGGATCCATCAACTCCCACCCACAGTGCTCTAGAATCGGGCACAGATGATTTTTTCTTATGTCCTTATTATATCCCATACTAGGGAAACATAATATTCACTTATTCTTTCTCTTTTAGCTCTTAGCCCCTTAGGAACCTGGGCACCAAGGTCTGGAGTTGGACCTTCTCCTACCTGAGTCTTAATGGGTGCACTGGGTTGTTCTTTTATAGTTTCTTCTGCTTCTTTCACCCCTTCCTCTTCATCTCTCATTTCTTCATCCCGAGGTTCCTCCACATCTTTAGGTTGAAGTGAGGGGAGATATCTTGAGAGGTGTTTATAATATGAATTTTTTTCATGAACGTGACTTGAAACCCTCCTCACCTAGGTTTCCTAGGGGAAGTGGAGGTGAGTTGGTAGTAATAGATGGCCACTATACTGGATATCAACTTTCAGTATGAAAAATTAGTTTTTAGGAGAGTCGAGGTGACCTTCGTATAGGTTACGATGTGTATATGCCTCGATTTCTAGTTCTTTTGAACACATTTTTAAACTCACATTTGTCATGGATTGTACCCACGTCCAAGTCTTCTTCTCATCCTTGTGTCTAAGGGGGATTATTTACACACTCACTTTCCACTTTTTCTATGGGATGTCTCTAGCCTCTATGCTCCAATCCTCCACTATCCTTCTTGATTTCTTCTTCCTCGTCTCCTTCTACATTTGACGTAGGCTTTGGAGCTGCAACATTTTCAATTGTGTGTTTTCCCTTAGGAGGCCCTGGGAGCACAAACTCATTCTCCACATACTTTCCCTTTTCCAACTTAGGTTTGAGCTGAAGATAGATAAGCATGGCCCCATTGTCCCCAATATCCAAACTTACCAGCTTCATGCTAATAAAATCATAAATAAGCCTCTTGATATAGGAAAATTGAGCTAGACAAACATAAGTTTTCCTTAGAGTATGGTAGTCACAGTCTACCTTTTCCATGTTTTAGCTCAACCAGTGCACATCAGTAAACCTATATTTTACTTCCTAGAAGTAGTGCGTTGTGAAGATGTATGAAATTTTTCACTAGGGACTTCATGTCCCATCCTTCATTGTGAACTGCACATCCTTACCCACTACTGAGGGTAACTCCTTTGGAATACTCCATTCCTCCTCAAAGGCTACACAAAATCATACCATAGTTCTTCCCTTTTTTAAAATGGGCTACTAATTGTTCCTTCACAAAAATACTTCTCAAACCTCTATGCGAGGGACTTATTTTCTATGGGATATTCCTAAATTTTTTTATTTGACCCATTAGGCACTCCAATTTTTACAAAGACAAGAGATAATAGGATAGCACCAAAACTTATCTTTTGACCTGTGTGTGCTTCCTCAATAATTGTTTCTGATATGTAGCCAACTAATTTGTACATCTATCATTGTAACATTTTCTTCACAATATGTATCCACATGGTATTTACTTATGACCATCTCTCTTGATCATTCAGCTTAGTGAGTAGATGCGTAGTTGCCTGCACCATAGGGTACTTTCTTAATTTATAGATGTCCATTTCGTATAGACACTTGGAATATCCCAACTCCTTTCTTGTGGCTATAATAAATGTATTATCAGTTATATCAATATTAACCTCTATTATTATGCCCTTCATTCCTGTCAATGTAGCAATCAAAGGAATGATGATCCTTACCCGCCATCAAGAAAAATAGAAGTCCTCATGGACTCTCCAGATAAGTCATTGGTATAAATTTTCTAGTTTTCCAAAATATGGGAGTTCATTAAGTTGATACACCCCTACCTTCTTGAGAAAATTCTCCCCAACATCAGTATACACTAACATGTCATCCACTATGCACTTGTTGGTCTTCTTATTCAAAAATGCATCCAACTCCCCCTTGTTATCGGTGGTGCGGTGGTTGTAGTCACTTAATTTACATATGCAGATATGGGATATCAAATCCCATCTAATGATCACTCCTTCTAGATATTGCATTTCTAAGAAAATTCTCTTAGGAGCATCTTCGACCTTGATTTTAACCTTTTTCTTCCCATTCATTCCTGCTCTAGGTGATTTCCTTGGTTCCATGGTAAAAATCTCACCTTTTCCCTCTTTTGAGTAAGCTCTCATGACCTAGCTCAAAACCATGGGCCCTAGCTCGAAACCACATGCCCTAACTCAAAATCACATGTCATAGCTCCTTCTCAATGCTTCTGTTTCACTCAAACCCTTCTCTAATGGGGATGCAAGCCACTTTTCTTCCCAAATTTTCTCTCCATGTCTAGTTTCACAACTCTCCACACCTCAACACTTGTTTCTTGGTTTGGTCGCAACTAGCTCACTTGAGTACTTGTGATCTCAAAGGTGGAAGTAACCCCGCATCATGTCTTTATATAGAGTTGCTAAATTTTATTACATTTATTGCGCCTTTAACTACCACCGATCCTCTCATTAATTGACCAATTTCCCAATTTTCACATGATACACCTATATACCATAGCTATAACCTAGCACTGCACCTTCTTACCTTCTGGCTATAGACCTCCTTTTGCACGCATCCATACGCTAAAGTATCTCACTGTTGTTCCTTCCTCTAGTAGTTTCTATGGCTTCCGCTTACCTCACATTATATTGTTCATTCATTTATTTCTATCTATGGTCTTCCTTAGGAGAAATCTTCTTTCTAGCAACTCCCTTCCATTTTTGAATATTACCTGTAATAATATGTTCTCAAGTGTACCCCTTTTTGAATAACAACCACCCCACAATAATGGTATGTATAGTCCTCTGTGCATAAAAATACTTTAGATTGTAATTAGCTTTGAGCACGCAAATGCGCTTATTACACAAAACACCAAACTAAATTGAAAAAGAATAATGATGAAGAAGGAAATACATTAAAATAAATATAGAAAGGGAAATCTATACTAAATGACAATATTACCTTATTACAAACACCAAGAAGACTTATTTATAGTAGGGCTTCAACCTACTCATTGTTAAAGTAACCAGGTAATTGTGTTCCATCAAGTACCTCTAACTGAATAAGCACCTAATTCAAAGATGTGAGTGATAATATATGGTCCCAACTAATGCACATTAAGTTTTCCTAGATGGTGCAGAAACTTGGAATCGTAAAGAATTTCCATTTGTCCAACCTCAAGTTTCTTATCCTTGATGTGTTTATCATGCCATGCCTTCTTCCTAGACTTTTTCTACTTCTGACTCCAATGTGCTATGAAACACCTCTCATCCAGATATATTAACTTGTCAATTATTTCTTCTAATGCTTGTTCATCAGCTAGACCTCCTGCACACGCAATACACAAAGATGGTAACATGAATTTCATGGGTAGAACTGATTCTTCTCCAAACACAAACTGAAAGGGTGTGGCCTTATTTAACCTTTTATAAGTTGTTTTATATGCCCAAATTACAGCAGAAACTTTATCATCCCAATCTTTCCTTCCAACATCACACATTTTTGTTAAGGTCTAGCTCAATATCTTGTTGAAATCTTCAGCAGTCCCATTTTCTTAAGGGTGATAGGGTGTATTCTTGTGGTACGTGACGATAAATTCATCCAAAAATATCCTGATTGTCTCATTCAAGAAGTGTGTGCCCCTATCACTTGTATAACTTAGCAGACATCCATACCTATTAAGAATATTTTCCCATAAGAACCTTGCTGGTGTACATGTTATAAAATCCTTTGTAAGTGCTTCTTTTTCCCATTGTGTAAGATAATTTATACAAGTGTTAATGAAGTGTGATTCAGTTCTACATGCGGCTAGGGAAATAGGGCCCAAAAAGTCTATTGCACATGTTTCAAATGGCTCTGCACTAGTAATAATCCTTAAACTCATTTTATCTCTTTGTCCAAGTTTTCCAAGGCACTGGAAGTGATCACATGCCTTACAATACTCTTTATAATCCTTATACAGGGTCTCCTAACATAATATAGGGAGTAGAATCTTGTGCGCGATGGAGTCAACTGCATAATTCCCGCCTGTAATACCACAATGAGCCTCTTCCATGATATATGTGCACTCATGTTCTAATACACATCGGTGCAATACTTCATCTCGGCCTATTTTTTATAATTCACCACTAATCAACATGAAGAGTGAAATGTGAATTGCAAGTTGTTTCTTATCCAAATCTTTCATTCCTTCTGGTGCCATACATGTGCATAAAAAGACATAAATAATGTCCAATTCTTAAGGCGCGTGATGTAACATATACAACTGTACATCTGAGATTGCATCTTCAATTATTTGCACATCCTATCCTAATTGAATTCTTTATAAGTGGTCTGGGACATAATTACTTTTACCTAACTTTACCACGACTGTAAAGTTAAATTATTGGAATAAGAGAGCCCATCAACATATGTGCCCCTATAAAAGAGGCTTATTTACAAAGTATTTTAGTGCCATGTTATTTATATAAAATACAAAAGGTTTTTCCAATAGGTATTATATAAACTTATGCATATTTTTGATCATTGATAAGGCCTCACACTCTGTAGTTATATAATTATGTTCTGCAGGAGTCAATTTTCTACTAGCAAAATAGATATAATGATCTATAATACCTTCTCTAATCTGAGCTAACACTCTACTGATGGTCATGCCAGAGGCATCCACATGAACATGAAATAGTTGGTTCCATAAGGGAAAATGCATAATAGACGTTGTAGTAAGTATCTCCTTCAATGCCTCAAATACGTATTGTTACGGTTCTTCCCAAAAGAATGTTCCTTTTCCCTTTAGTAACTCCTCCAGAGGCACAAAAATATTCACATATCCTTTGATAAGTTTCTTGGAATACCCTGTATGGCCCAATAATCTATGCACCTCACTTTGACTGGTAGGCTTCTCCAGGCCTACAATAACTACAACATTAGCTGGATCTACTAATAAACCTTCCTTACAGATGAGATGCCCTAGCAGAGTTCCAAAAGGTGTAGTGAATACACACTTATTTATTTTTAAAGAGATGCTTAATTGTCTACATCTTTCAAACATCAAGCTCAAAATTTTCACAATGATCCTTAACAAGCCCATATACTGTCCAATCATCCAAGTAAACCTATAATATTTTGTGAATAAAATCTTAGAATGCTTGAACAACTATGTGTGAAAATATAGCAGGAAATTTCTTCAAACCAAAGGGCATCACCATATATGTACAGCTTCCCCATTCAGTGGTGAAATTCATCTTCTCTTGATCCTCCTTTGCAATTATTACCTGATGATACCCAGAGAATTCATCTATAAAAGAGTAAATTTTACGCCCTATAGTGCCTTCTAATATTTCCTCGGTGAAAGGCGTAGGAAAAGGATTAATCACACATGCAAAATTCATCTCCCTGTAATCCAACAATCCTAATCTGACCATATTTCTTTATATTGATTACCATGGGGCTAATCCACTTTGATTCTTCTAGGGGATTAATGATGCCATATTTCAGCATTTTTTCAATTTCTTCTTTAACATTTATGTGTAGGTTAGGGTTCATGCTGTAAGGTCTCTTCCTAATCAGGAATCAACCTTCCTTTAGCTTAATCTTCATCTTGCCTAATGACTCATGCACCCCCTTTAACTCATGGTAGCCCCTAGGAAATAAGTCCTATAAATCACTTAGTAACTCAATTATCTTATCCATTTCATAATTATACCACTAATCTCCAATTATGGCCTCTTTAGGTTCAGTATCCATGCCAATGTTAACTTTCTTGGTCTTCATAGGTTCATGATAGATGCATGTGTTGTTATCCACACTATCTAAAACCTCCTGAATACCTTTTGAATGATCAATGTCCAAACTTTCTACTTCTTCATCATCTAATATGTAGACCATATTTCATTTCTCATTCTCAAAGTAAGCATGCTTAAGTAGTTTGGCATTTGTGTCATCTATTTCATCAAAATGCACTCCTGGTTCTTCCTCACCAAATAACTCCTGAATAAGTTCTTCATCCTTTGCACTATCTCCCATAGTAAAAAATTCCATAAGCCATAATGCCTCTCTTAGTAGAGGTTTAATAGAGAAGTATTCAAAAGTATAGACCATTCGTGTAATCAAGTCTTTCCAATTTCCATTCTCCCTATGCAGTTCCACATAAACGTACCAAGCGCATGCGCAACCTTACAAAGTGAAATAAATTTTGTACACCCAAAGTTAATGTGGTAAATTTTCCTTCCCCTCTATCCAAAGTCTCTCACATTGTTGAACGTAGTGTTGAACATATTGATTACCATGATATATGAAGATCTGAGTAGGCACATTTCTCTTGAGAAACCAGGTTGTTAGAGAAATTCCTACTTGATTCCATTCTATGATATTATCCCTATGAACCATCCACCAATGTTATGCCATCCCACGTAGGGCATACACTAAAATATTTCTTCTCTCCACCTTATTAATCCACTGCTCCTCCATGACACATAGGAATATTGTAGGATCTCCTTCTCTAGTGTATCGGGGTATAATTTTTTTACTGATCTGCCTAATACAACAAGGTCTACTCCTCCATGCAAAGGAACTTCTTACTTCATGGAAAATCATGTCACAGGTTCCATTTGTGTAATTGTCACAAGTAATACTTGTAGTATCACTAATAGACTTTGCATCCTCCCACTAGAGGATTCCCTCCTTAGATGGCTCAAGTACTTACAGATCTCGAATGGCACACACATAAATTATGTTCAGATATTCCTCACTAAAAGTTTCAACATAAGGTGTATATTTCCCATATATCAAAGGGATGATAACACATTCTTCCTTGTTCTCAAAACTTAAAGACCCCTTGTTGAACTGTAGATGAACATTAGTTACATAACACCAAGGGCACCTAAGAAGAGATGGGAAGTTGTATGCTGCTACAAGTGCCAAAACCTTAAAGTATCTAGTGAACTTGGCCCCTTGTATAGTAATGGATGCATCCTTTAAAACTCCGATCGGAGTGGCCTTAGTCCAATTAGCCATAAATAGTACATTAGAGGATGGCTATAATAGAGGTCTACCCATCTGCATCCATGCATCTAAAGTAAACACATTCACTTCCACACCTATGTCAAACAATATATTTCTCAAAATCCACCCATCCACAACATCATTAAGAGTTTTTTCCTTGTCATAATCAAATAGCTTGATCACTCTAGTTTTTACTGGATGATTCATAGAGACAATACCTAGTAGTGTAAACTCTCTCGTGATAGTTCTAGAAAATAATGTTCTTTGACTAATCATCTCTACTATCCCTCCATGGGTAATAATATTTGAAAAACCTCCCACACTCATTTATTATATGTCCAAAACCATTACAAATATAATAGTATACATTAAAGTATTTTTCATACCTTAATGTATAGGACTGCCTCATAGACTTTGTCTTCACATTGTCTTTAAAGTTATCTCCTTTTTCTCCTCTTTGGTGTTTAGAACTTCATTATCATTGATTATAATAGTTTCATCTTGCATCACTTCATTTCTTTTGAGGTATTATTTAAACCCTAATCATTTCATGTCTTCTGTAGACATTTGACTATCTAAGAGATCAACAAGATCCTTAAATATCTTTTCAAACTTATGGAATGACTTAGCTTTATCAACTACTTCAGACAACTCTCCCTTTAGAAATATCATATCCTATTCAATAGTAATTCATTCTTATTCTTTGGATTGTAGGCTTAAATTCATAGATCTCATTTACATTTATAACCTTTTAATTGTCTTCTCTGGTTTACCTATTTTAGAACAATTATTTTATTCAAGATCATGAATTTTCCCTTTATAGTATTTAAATTGTGCTCTCAACTTATTGACATTCTTCTAAGCATGTTTTTGCTATGTCTAAACACACATTATCTTAGTCTTTATGTCATCTCATTCTTCTTCTTCCTTAGAGTGTATAGAGTCACCAAACAATATTGAGTTTTCACTTATAGATCTCATATCATCCTTGGCCATGAACAAGATTTCATCACTGTTGATCACCTTAAGTTGAGTGCACACGAAAGGAAATATAGAGAAAAATCAAGTAAGTAAATGTGTGCAAGGAGATGTAGGTTTGCACACGGGAGTAGGAAGGGGTGTAAGGTTTTAAAAAATTAGCCACATTTTGGTTAAAGGGTATCACATGAAAAACATGTGAATTTTTGGATAAGCATAATGATGACAATGTTGTTACATAGAGACTTGGAGTTCAAGAAAAGAACATTCTAGGAAATATTTATGGTTAAGGGATGTAAAGTGGAGGTTGTTATGGATAGACGACATCTACATGGCTTGGACACTCGAGTATAATAGGATATGATGAGATTAGGCATGCAAGATTGCTTCTTAGATGATGTTTAGGTAAGATCTTATCTTATTTAAGGAGGAATTTAGATCTAGACAAGGGGATTATGTTGTGTTCGGTGTTAGGTGTTAGAGGGTAGAGATTGTGAGTACATATGTAATGGCTTATGTATGGTGAATAATATGTAATGGTTCTAAGGGGGTACTATGGATTTTTTAGATCAGAGCCATGGGAAGGATAGAATGATAATGGTAGAAAGATGTAATTGATTTGTTATTAAACATTTTTCATGTAATATGGCTACTGTAAACACTTGTTAATCAATATATGATGGGTTATTCTATATATCTGTGTCTATGGGCTCAAACCCTAGTGTATTCCATATTGCTCATGGTACATATCTAGTTCTCTTATGTTTTTGTAATACTTAAATTTATATCATGGTGCATTTATGCTTAGACCTAGTAGAGTAAATGTGTGCATTCTTGTTTCTGCAAACATTCCTCCATTAACGGTGAAGCTTTATTACAAAGCTTTCATAAAGGAGGGGCTCAGTGCCTACGAATGCCTCAGGTGAGCACCTAGCTTATGTTGGGTGATAGGTCAGCACACTTGGGATTTAAAGGGAATAAGGAAACGAGAACATATTTTGGTTTCATTATCGGGACTTCTTTTAAAGTTGTTGTGATAATGGTGTGTGATGATAAAACGCTTGGCCTTGGAAAGTGTTAAGACTTGGCTTAAAAGTATAGAGGATGATTTTTCCCACCAATTTAACAATATACATGATTTTTATGCACATAAATGGGTAGAGGAGAACTTTTATCATGAGCTCTATGAGACATTATTTTGTTGTTTCCTAGTAGATTTGTATGAATTGTTGTTAGCGTATGCATCAAGAAAATAGTTGGTAGTATATACCTCATGTTTGGACCCAAGAAGAGTATCAGAGGTTACATGTTGTTGATATGACTTAGACTCATGCTTTGAATCATTAGTGGAGTACAATGTTGACTAAATATATCTTACAATATGTGATTTCTACATATTACTTTCCCAGAGATTGCTGAGTTTGAGTTCTTATGGGAGCCAAGAGTATTATTCTTGCATGTTACTCCATTAGCCATTAATATCATAATCATTACCCTAGGCATGGTGACATTTCCTATGGTTAGATGACTTATCACTAGGCATGTGATGTGGAGGTTGGTGTGGTGAGAAATGGTATACATTACGGTGGAAGCAGAGAGAGAAGAGAGGAAGATCAAGTATAATGAATTAGGATAGAGAGAGTTGGCGAGACATTGTGAAGTTTCGGGAGTGATGGATTTATGGAGGTAGAAGTTACGGGAAGGATTTAAGGCTCACGCAAGGGTGTGGAACCTGAGAAGATTGTGTTACCTAATCTTAGAAATTGTGGGAGAGAAACCCCCTTAGCTTCTGGTGAGAGCTCGTCATATGGAGAAAAGAGAGTCGTATGTGCACATGTTAGCCCACCTTGTGACCAAACCTTGGCGCTTAGTTTTCCAATTCTTGAGATAAGTGTTGTTAAATCGGTTGGTGTTGATATTGGTAGTTGAGTGACACCTGGTAGATATAATTTTTCATTTATTTCTTCTATGGTAGTATAAACATTTCTTCTATTTAGAGGAATAATATCTGGCACATCATTTAGGCAAGGAGTGGGTACACAAAGTTTAGGTATCACATCTAGAAGTGGTTCTACATCATAGACTATCTACGTGTAGTTTAGCACGATGGTTGATACATAGAGCACAAATGCGTTAGGCCCCTTACCTATGATAGGATGAGGATCTAGAGGATCCAAAGGAATAGGAACTAGTGGATCTAGTGTATCTGTTGGTGGACATAACACAAGAGGGAATCAAGATCCCGCATCTGGTGAGCAGGGACCACAACACCATCAAAAGGTGTTTTATGAGATGTATCTTCACTCTCCCGATTACAAGGGTGCTAAAGAGGTCATAGAGCATGTACACAAGTGCGAATTTATATGGCACACCAAGGGTATCACTACCCTGGAGCAGAAGGCAAGTCAATTTGTAATTACATTACAGGGACATGTGCATAGCTTGTACCAGAAGTATGACCCCCATCAGACGGTGTTGCATTATACTGTGTTGTATGATGATTTCTAGGTAGAATTTAATATTCCTACTTTTGATAAAAAGAGCATTGTCACATTGGAGGATATTCAAAAAGGTAAGGTAGAGAGTGTGTGGTAGTATGATCCACACTTTAAGAATCTTATGTCAAATTTGTATATGATATCCATCCCTTGCAACATGCTCAATGGTTTGTGGGTGGCTTGATTACACCCTTCAAGTGACCTCTCTCACATAATAATTTCATGGATTTATGTGAATCCTTGGAGGATGTTTTGTAATCTGAGGCCATCGGAAGCATTGATAACTAAGTAAGCCCATTTTTAGAAGCACAGATCATTGTTATGGAGAATTAGCTAGAGAAACTATCTATAAACTCAGCTCATAAGACTCGTAGTGGACTATGGTACATGCATTGTGAGGTAGAAGGACACATAAAGGACTATTTCTAATGAAATTTCAGTTCACCCCATGTCATTGGATTAAGAAATTTGTCATGGATATCATGATCCAAGTAGCTTCCCATTGTTGCAGCATGCTCTCCATAAGAATGTGTCTTCTTATTGTAATATTTTCTCATCTACGACACATGATACAAAGGACTCATGATGGATAGACAAAATATGTGATGCCATTGATATTGGTGTGTGCCAGACTAGCATCAGGAACAATTATAAGAAGTAAGGTCGTCAGTTTGAAGGGCACAAAGATGGAGGTGGTCAAGGAAGAGTTTTTCGTGGAGGATTAAGAGGCCATGGTAGTCAAGGAGATAGGAGTGAATTTCCCCATGGAACTTGTTACAATTGTGGATCTATTGAACACTACAATCATGAAACTTAGGATTTACTACAATGTTCATGGTGAAGGAAGAAGCATAAGTATGAGGAATGAGTTGTATGAGAACATGAGCCAAAACTAGAGGAAAGATAAGGGCATGGGGATGGTGAGTGTGAAGTAATCTGATTTGTATTAGATGCCTAGGGTAGTGCATGAACCTGATTTATAACCTATCTTGGTGACTACATGGGCATAAGCCATGCGCGCCAGGGAAATACTGAAGGAAATGCCTCTCATTACAAGATAAGAGGTTATACAAGGGAAATATCCTGATCTAACTCATCATAATGAGGTTTACTAAGAGACCAAGGAGGTGATTAAAAACTTTCAAGGGGAGATTAAGTGTGTTGAAAGATAAATCACTAGAAGTTGGAACAAGAAACAAATGTTGAGGTTCCTCAGTCAGAGAAGTGTTTATGATATGCACCACAAGATAATATCATCCATCTTGTTAGGAGAGTGGATAAGACAAAAATTATAGTGCATTGGAGGGGAGCATGAGAGGTAGGTCTTACATGTTAATCTTCCCCCTCATAGTATTGATTATGACAAAGAAATCACATTGAATGCAATTGTGGATGGATGTCATTGAGTAATATTCTAATTGACACGTGCACTGAGGTTAATGTTCTCACTTTAGATACATGGAATCATATGGGGAGGCCCCCATTACAACCATATTCAACTGTGTTGTATATGAAAAATAGGAAAAAGGATAAGCCCATTGGGGTATTCAAGGATGAATCCATAACCATTCAAGGGGAAAAGTTTACTCTAGATTTTTAAGTCTTAACACTTGTCGAGGCATATAACTTTCCAACATTACTTGGACATCCCTGGTGCTATAAGAATAATTTTGACTTATGATTTGACAAAGGGAAAATAATTTTCAAGAATAAAGAGGAGCACATCATTATTCCACTGATGGATGGGAAGTCTATGCCCTATATAGAGCCTTTGGGAGAAGAGGACCTGGATACAATTTATGTGTGCACCATTAGAGACCTTAATATTATCCTTCCATCTAGAGAAGGAGTCATTTAATGGGAATATTATCATTCCATGAGTGATACAACTAGTATTACATGTGACAACTGGGCACATGGGACCTTTGATTTTGTTAGAAGATAATTGAAGGGAACTATGAATCACATTGCCAGGGCACACTCGGTTAGGCGCTTAGGAGGAAATGAACTACCGAATTACACTAGAGAGGGTCAATCCTAATGGACGTTTCTATATGTGATGGAGGTACCCTATGGACCTATTAGATATCAAATGAGGAATATGTAAACTTATACCTTACGCCGAACAACAACATGTTGGTGGGAAAACCCATCCGAGACAATCTTATAGAGTTACGCGAGGTGAGAATCACTGTTCTCTGTTAGGTTTATTTGAAGCAATGCACCTACTGCTTTACAATACATGACTATCATGGGAAGGAACCCACCTCGTTTCATGTCCAGGAATGTGAAAGAGGCCTTGGATGGTTGGGTGCATGAAGCCTTTCCTCCATCTTACTATGTGGTGCATAATATTCTACTCCACCTTACAGGGTTGTGCACGTGCATGTGGTACATTCATTCAAAATTGCACGCTATTAAACAGGAAATTGGAGGGAGAGTATAATGGTGGATCTCATTCAAAATTTTGAGTATCAATCTCCTAAGCCATTAGTGAATGAGGTGCGTTAGTTATTCCAAAATTTCACTTACCTTGTGTAGATTTTGATAACATGGCTAAGCAATTGGATATTGGATTTTTAAGGGCGAAAAGTCATGTTTTAGGGGTCCCGATTCATATTTGTCTAACTCCCCTGTCCAAGAGGAAGGAGGAGATACAGTCTCTGAGAAAATGCCTTCTTGGAAAAGGAAAAAGGAAAGTTGCAGAACCTGCATAGATAGGTTGATCCAGAAAACAATCGTGAAAATTGGCTAAGTCCCGCTACAGAAGGTATGCCTCTGGGACGTATTGGATACAGAAGAGCGCGAACCGGATGAACCGGGCGAAATCATCACTTAACAGTCTGAAACGCAACATTTAGGATTAGTATAGATGGAAGAGCAAAAGTACGCTTTCGGAAGCGAAATTCCTAGTTCGACCAGGAGGTTTAAAAATTAGTTAAGTAACTGCTGAGAGGGTCGCAAGATTTGGGACTACAGCAGAGTACAATGAGCTTAGTAAAGCGATTTCGGGCCGAACTCTTAAGGCGAAATGTAGATCAAGGCAGCCCGAAATAAGGTCTGGGACGCGCAGGTTCGGAAGATACGCGAACCGGGCGAACCGGCCGAAATAAGAACTTTTGTCCCGGTTACAGTTGAGGACAATTTATAATATGCGAACCGGCCGAACCGGGCGAATTTGTCCTGGACAGTCCAATTGAAGCAAATGGGACGCGCGGTGCCAAAAGTACGCGAACCGGCTGGATCGGCCGAAATGGGAAATTTCAGCACCAAAACCAGAATGGGCACATAATGGACGCGTGGGACGTTGAACATAGATTTAAATGGCTTCGAAGTGCAGAGGAGAAAAGTCAACATTTCCAACCCCATGGAACTTCAAACGGCCATAACTTTTGACTCCGAGTCTCCGATTTTGATAAAATTGGACTTTCTTATTTTTAATGAGGATAGATATATTCTGGATATCATTAGGAAGAATTATGTTCGGCTCCACACCAATAGAATGCCACTTTCCCGTCAAATGACAGAAAACGCCTGCCAGGCCCAACTATATCATGCCTGTCACTCAGAAGGCTTAAGAACTGTGCCTACTGTGTTCTCAACGAAATCACATCAAAATTGGTACCGTTGGAACCGTGGTTCAAGAGCTTCGATCCACAAATGTTATACAAGAATATTCTAGATTTGATCAGAAACTGATGTGAGATTTTTAAGAAAACGTGGATCGGGTTCAGATACAGTGTTGAGGTTGATATTTCATAGATGAAGGGAATTGAGTATCTCCCTGAGAGGCATGGTCATCATTCTGTGTCTCTGCTGCAGCACATTTGGCACAGTATGGGGAGCACATTATATGCAAGTAATGATTATTAGTAGATTCCTACTCAATTTGTTTCTTATCTTAGGTGGTTATAAGGAGCCTACCATTTTGGGCATTTCCACTTTCTGGATCTATTCTCCTTCTCATGGGATATTCTATAAATCTATCAAAGCGATATGGGCAAGATTGTCCATGCCAGGGGAGAGAGTTTTTGAAACATAGCAAAGCTCTGCCAAAATTGCTTTGGGGTGAAGCACAGTCAGGTGGCTTTTGAGGCCCTTGTAGTGAGGAACTCACTTGCATGGTGATCCAGGCCCTTATCTTGTAATAGACTGAATTGTGCATACCAGAAAGCAATAAAATACAAGTTTGTGGATGTATCTTCCCCTGCTGTGTTTTTCTTGCATTCTTCTTGCCCCTTTAATCTTTCTGCAAGTATATTGTGTCTATTTATTATGTTCTTGTAAGAATCCATTATCATTGTGTGTGCTTGGAATATTGTTGTGAATGCATTTTGCTGGATTATGGTGAACTGTCATCACCTCTCCTAGTGTGCATTTTGCCTCTGTATTTCACACATTTGGAGATTACTCTTCCACCCCTCCTTTTCTGGTGTATCACCGCTTTAGTGTAGGCTTTCATTTTATGCATTCTCTCTCTGGTCCCTTGGAATTTTAGGTTAGAATAGCTAGTTTCTCCTGCATTAGAGTAGATTGTGGCAGGTAGTTTAGGAGCAAGAACCAGCTTTCTCTGGAGGTCTATCTCAAGTAGCAAGTCCCACAACTTGGAGATAGTACCCATGTTATCCAATCACACTGGATGCTTAGAGTGATCAAACTAGAAATCTGATCAACATCCAGGGGTGCTGTGATTCGGTTTTCAAATAGGACTTTTTAGAAGAGCAACAGTCAGGGGACAAGAAGTCCCTCCTCTTTAATGGGAGAGGTTCCCTTATTCAGAAACGAACTTATTTACAAATGTACAGAACATTGTTTTATGGTCAAACTTGGATATTACGAAAGTGTTTTCCACAAGGATCATCAGTTACACAAGGACTGAGGAAAGGGAATAAGAAGATGAGCAGAATAGCAACATTCAGAATTATAGATAGCAGAATAATTCTTTATGTATGCGAAGTTTCAAGGAATTTAAGACAAGATCATTTGCATTGGCTGAATGGGATTAAATTTAAAGACACAAAGTTCCATAAATAACCTTCTTCAGATTCATTCATCAAGGACACAAAGTTCCTTCTTGGTTATACAAGATCGCTGTATTTGCAAAACTGGACAGTATGCAATAAGAGAGACTAACGAATTAGGAACAAAATGATCTTCACAATATTAAAGGAAAACACAGAGATAACAAGAATTAGATAGACAAAGAATGGAAAGCCCTTTTGTATTGATTTCTTTAAGATCTATTTACACTTTCAGAAAATATCCAAGTTCTTCCTCCTCCTTTCTTTAAATGGCGAAAAGAAGGCCATTATATAGCTTACAATTCAGTTTCTCTTCGTAACCATTTCTTTTAACTAAAGAATAGTTAAGGAATGCCAATCGCAATACCTTAACTAATTACATGGAATACGAAAGGAAATGGCGAAGAAGAGAGAAGGAAGGGGAAGGAGACAGGTGGCCAGTTCTGAGAGGGACCCACTGTCTTCAGAAACCGCTGCTTGAATTTTCTTCCACGTCTCAGCCATGTCCTTGCCACGAGGGACACACCAGAATTTTCATCTTGAGGATGACAACGAATATCTTTGAAAACTGATGTAACCGTCGTCTTGAAAACTTCGTCTTTCGTAACTGCTTCTTTAAATTCTCCCAAGCTTCCTCCAGGAGCCGTAACTTGATATTCATATTGATATTAACCGAGCTGCTAACCAGGCTCAATTTCATTAGGTTTTGGGACAAGACGCGATTGCAAACACGAGCTCGGCTGAGTTCGAGGGTAGCAGGGAAACAACGTAAGAATTGCAAGGGGATGAAAAATGCTCGTTACATAGCCGTTGAGGAAGCCGAGAAGGATAATTACTACACATTTGAACTTCATATTTTGAAAAACAGCATATTCGGGTAGAGCGGGAAAAACTAAGTACGAATGACCGTTGCTTCGCTTGGGACAAGTGAGACGCAAAAAGCGCGAAACACGCGGCTCGGCCGATTCAGGTGAAACAGGGAGAGGACGCACAAATGCATTTTGGGACAATTGGGACAAAAAGTTCTGAAGTGCGCGAATTCGGGAGTTTCGGCCGGGACGAAAATGGGACAACTTGCACTTTTCAACTTTGGGACATTCGGGACGGGGAAAAGTTCCGAAGTACGCGGTTCGGGTGAATCGGCCGAAAATGGAACGGAGCGCAATTTGGAACTCGGGACAGTTGGGACGAAATTGGGCGAATCGGCCGAAAATGGAACAAAAGGCCCGTTCAAACTTGAGAAATTTGAGACAAGTTCCGGAGTACGTGACTCGGCCGGTTCGGGTGAAATTGGAACAGAGCACTTTTGGGGACGTTTGGGACAAAAATGCACGAAGTACGCAGTTCGTCCGGTTCGGCCGAAAATGGAACAGAGTGCACTTTAAGTTTTGGGACACTTGGGACAAAAACTTCCGACGGGCCCGAAATGGGACAACTTCGGGGATTTCGGCCGATCGGGGAACAAGAGACCCGTTGGACTTGGAACAGTTGGGACAAAAATGTCCGACAGGCCCGAAATACTTACAAAATGACCCAAAACTTAGATTTTTAGACTTCAAGACTTTTTCACACCACTAGCTCGACAGAAAAGACACTTAAACTCAAAATTTTGAAATTTTACTTTTGACAGAGTGGGGAATTTTGAGTGGACAACAGCTGGCTCCTTTTGGGGATGACTTGGCATAAATTCAAGGAATGAGACAAGGCAAGAACTTAGACAAACTCGGTGAAGCAGACCAGTGCCTTATCCCTTGGGCAACGGAGTCAAAAACAGACCAACACAGAGGGCAACACACCAAAACAACAAAAGGAAAACACACCAAAAGCAGAGAAGCAAAAAACACTGTACAGAATGTACAAAGGGACTCCCTAGTCACCTAGGACTTGAACAACTTGAGATACTGCCCACTATAAGGAAGTGGGAGAGGGGAACCATCCATGTAATCAAGATAGAAAGAATTCTCACCAGCAAAGTGTCTGATCTTGAAGGGTCCGAGCCACAGGGAATCAAACTTTCCATGGCTGCCACGAGGTTCATGTCTTTTATCCCATAACAGCACGGTGTCTCCAACTTGGAAATCTCTGAACCTAGCTTTCTTGTCAAACAGGACCTTTACCTTCTGCTGGTGAATAGATATCCTATCAGCAACCTCCAATCTATCTTCATTTAGTTTGTGCAGGTACATAATTCTCTTATCCAGAGCATCACTGAAACTAGTATCCTCAATGGCCTTCATTAGGTGCAAGGCTGGCAGTTCCACTGTCACTGGCAATTGAGCATCTACTCCATACACCACTTGAAAAGGAGACATTCCAATAGCTCTCTTTGGTGTAATCCTGTCTGCCCAAAGAGCATCATAGAGCTTCTTGTGCCAGTTTCGTTGGGATTCATTGACCAACTTCCTTATGATAGTCACCAGATTTTTGTTGGTGGATTCTGCTTGCCCATTGCCCTGAGGGTAGTAATCTGAAGAGTGAGCCAAAGAAATGCCATATCCATAGCAGAAATCCATTATCTTAGCTGAAGAGAAATTCGAGGCATTATCTGTTACAATCTTGTTAGGTACACCATACCTTACCAAGATGTTCTCTTTGATGAAGTTGCATACCACTTCAGAAGTAGTGCTCTTGACTGGAATGGCTTCCACCCATTTGGTGAAGTAGTCAGTGGCAGTTAGCACATGAGTGTGACCAGCACTAGAAGTAGGATTGAGTGCACCAATGAAGTCCAGACCCCACTGTTGAAATGGTTCCTCAATCACAACTGGCTTGAGAGGCAAAGAAGCCAATTTAGGTCTTCCCACAAAGGTCTGACAAGCCTCACATTTATCCACCCACTTGGATGCATCCCTGAACAAGGAAGGCCAGTAGTATCCTCCACGGAGTATCTTGTGAGCAGTGACCATTGATGAATAGTGCCCTCCACATGCCTGGTCATGAAAAGCTGAGAGCAACTTTCTCTGTTGTTCCTTGTCCACACACTTCAAAAATCTCCCATCTAAACCACGCTTGAACAAAGCATTTTCCCACAATACATATTGTGTTGATCTCAATTTAACAGCCCTCTTTTCTTTGGTAGTTAAATGAGGGGGGAATTCCCCATAGGTGAGAAAATGGGTGATGTCAGCATACCATTCATCAACTGAACTCAGGAACAGAACAGTAGGAAGGTCAGCTTTCTCCTCTAGCAACTCATGTTTGGCTCCTTCAGCAATGAGCTCACAAAGACCTTTTCCACGAACCAGCTTGGTCGGTTTGATATCAATGTCATACTCTTGGACCTTAGCCACCCAGTTCCCTCTCTTGGATCCAAATTCTTGCTGTGTGAGAATTGACTTAACAGTTGTATCTGGAACCAGCACAATGGAGTGAGAGTTGAGGATATAGAAACGGAACTGCTTAACAGCTTTGACTACTGCAAAAGCATGCTTCTCCATCATGGTGTATTTTAGCTCATGGTCCTTCAGAATATAGCTCATGAATGCAATTGGTAGCTCATGTTTATTAGAGTCTTCTTGAGTTAAGACAGCAGCCAGGGTATTATCTGTAGCATAGCAATAGATGATGAAATCTTTGCTGAAATCAGGACAGGCCAAAACTAGAGTTTTAGCGATAGCTCTCTTGATACCTTCAAAGGATTCCTTTCCTTCAGGAGACCAACCAAATGTTTTCTTCCCTTTCATCATCTGAGAAATGTTCAAAGTTAACTCTGCAAAATCAGGAATGAATCTTCTCAAAAAATTGATCTTACCGAAGAAGGAGTGCACGCCCTTTTTACTGGTTGGGAGAGGAATTTGCTGGATGGCTTGAACTCGTTCAGGATCAATCTTAATACCATCCTTGGAGACAATGTGCCCTAATAAATTTCCCTCTGTAACACAGAAAGACAGATTTTTTAGGATTCAAAGAAATCCCATGCTCTCGGCATCTCAGCAGAACTGTTTCTAGGTGATCAAAATGATCTGCTCTTGTCTTGGAAAACACTGTCAGGTCATCAAGGTATATGAAAATACACTTTCCTTTCAAGCTTCCAAAAGCCAGATCCATAGCTCTCTGGAAAGTGGCACCAGAATTAATAAGCCCAAAAGGCATTCTCTTGTAGGCAAAGGTAACCCAAGGAGTAGTGAAGGCTCTCTTGTGTTGATCTGCAGTATCAACCTCTACCTGATTGTATCCCGAGAATCCATCAAGCATAGATAACATTTCAGATCCTGTTACTGCTTGCAATATTTGATCCATCATAGGCAAAGGGTAGTTATCTTTCAGAGAAGCCTGATTCAGGTTCCTGAAATCAACACAGATGCGGATCTCACCATTTTTCTTCCTGAACAGGCACAATATTTGCAATCCATGTTGAATGGTGAATGGGAAAAATAATTTTAGCCTTCAACAACTTTCTGAATCTCCTGAAAGATGGTGTCAGCTATTTTTGGATTATACTTCCTTTGTTTCTGCTTGAAAGGCTTAATTCCTGGTTTGAGAGGAATAGAATGTTGCATATCTTTTGGCTTGAAGGCTTTTAGATCCTCATAAGAGTAAGTAAGAACATCCTTATACCTCCTTAGAAGATCTATTGCTTTTCTCCTCTCATCTGCTGTGCAACATTTTCCAATATTCACTAGCTTAGGGTCATTAGAACTCCCAATATCAATCTTATCATACTCAGCTGATTGCTGAGGTCCAGTAGAAGCTTTAGATTTCACATACCTGTCATGTTTATCAAACAATTCCTCCAAACTCACCAAACCTTTAGGAATCTTGTTTCCTTTGAGTTTAATGCACCCTTCCTGATCTGTTTCTTCTCCTTGGGTGACGGCTTGGTCAGAGGACACACTCTCACGAGGCAGGTTGTCACTTCCCTCAAAATACAGTTGCTCGAAATTACCCTTGAGTTCCAGGAAGGAAAGTAAATGCTGATCATCGTTGAAAACTTGCCAGTTATTGGTATTGTCAGGTACACTAGGCCGGTGGACCATTTCAATAGTGAACTTATCCTGAGAGAATTCAGGATGGGGAATCAGTAGTGACCCTGAGACAGCTAGTGAATCAGCCCTGCTGTTCTTTTCTCTAGGTATTGCTTCAATGGAGAAAGCATCAAGGAATTCAATGGAATCCCAAACCTGATTCCGGTAATGCTTCAGCCTCCCATTTTTTACCTGAAAAAGGCTTCTGACTTGCTTTACAATCAGCTCTGCATCACCACGAGCCAGAAGATTCTTCACACCTCGTTCTTTGGCCACTTGCAGTCCAAGAATGAGAGCCTCATACTCTGCTGTATTATTAGTGTTTTCAAACTGCAACTTAAATGAAAAAGGATGTAGGCATCCTTCAGGTGACACTAGCAAGACACCAGCTCCAGAACCAGCTGAGGAACAACTTCCATCAAATTCTAAAATCCAAACACCATTGGGATCTTTAGGTGATACTTTGGAGGGTTGGATTTCATCAGGGGACATAATCATGTAATTACCATGACCCATATCCTCATAGAGTATTTGTGCCTTAGGATCATCTGTTTTCTACACAATATACTTAGATTGCTTCTCAGGCAGCAGCTTCTTCATGTGTCCATTGACAGGTATGAGTGCATGTGACCAATCCATTTGAATTTCTCCACCCACATCTTTACAGAAGTTCCTACTTAGCAACATTCCATAAGAAGGAGGAATGTCTGCTACTAGGATGGTAGCCAAGACTTTCTTTTCAGGTAAAGCAGCAAAAGCCACTTGTGCATCTTTAATCCTTCCAACCAAAGGCACTTCCTTACTCTCCATGGAGTAGCAAGATCCATAAGTACGAGTGAGGGTCAAGCCTAAAGCATGAGCTACTTTAGCAGGCATCACATTATCTGAGGCTCCGGAATCTATGACACAGTTACTGAGCCTATGGCCAGCTATAAGAAGTGTTACATAAAAAGGTTTGATTTTGTCACCAGGCGAGGTGACAGCAGCTACCAGACTAGGCTGTGGTGCAGAAGGAGGAGTGGGCAAGAGGCCTTTAGAGGTGGTCTTGGAATGGGAATTAACAAATTGAATCATCTTGGCAAAAGCTTTGGGATGAGTTTGATAGTATTCAGCTTCTGAGATTTGGACCTTGGTCTTTTTTAGGTGATCAACAATATCAAAGGATCCAGAGGTGGATGGGCCATCATCATTTGGAATTCTAGGCTTATCAATTTTAGGAGAAAAAGAAGAAGCAACTTTAGTAGCATTTGCAGGATTGACAGGACTCACCTTTGACGTAGATGAAGTAGGAATAGGAGATCCTCTTTTTGCAATTACAGGAATAGTTTCCTGTTGCTCCTTAGATTTCTTCATGGGCCGTGTCACCTTCTCCCTCTGACTTGTCTGCTCTCGAGTCATGACAGCGAATGATTCACTATTCATGTCTGCTACCACTTCATCATAGTCATCTCCATCATCAGTACCCTCAGTGGTAAAGAAATTTACTCGAGATCCCTCAAGTTCTTCTGCCTCATCATCAAATTCCTCCAGGAACTCCTCACAAGATTCATTGTCCACATCATCATCTGGCTCTTCAACTTCACAGGTTGCATTCATAGGAACCTTAACAGGAGGTCCTTCAAGTGCTAGTCTTGTGTGAGGAGCAGGCAAACGATTTCTGGGCTGAAAATTTCTTCTTGGAACATCTGCATACGGGGCATGCTGAGCCAATTGTTTCTTTATAGCAACAAGATCATTTGCAAGTTTCTGGACTAATGGATCAGTATTAGGTCCAGAGGTGGAAGAGGAAGAAGCAGCAGACTTAGATTTGGGAGGGTCTCTTCTCAACTTCCCTGACATGATCAAGTCATCCTCGACACTAACAGCCAGTTCTTGATCTAGAGCTAACGTTTCGAGATTAGCCCTTCTTACTGCATAACTAACTTTAGGTGATTGGGCATTTAAAAAGAAACATTTTTGAATTTGATCAACAGGGCAAGTATTTACAGGAATCTTGTTGATCAGTCTGTTGAATCGGGCCACAAACTCTCTCATGGGCTCTGATGAATCTTTCTTTATCTGAGAAATTTGGGCAAGCAAGGCATGCACATCTTCTGCTGGCTTGAAACGGTTCTCGAACTGAGTTCTCATTGTGTCCCAGTCGGTGATAGCACCAGCCGGAAGGTGATAGAACCAATCAGCAGCATTATCTTGTAAAGTCTCCACGAACAGTCTTACGGAGACGTCTTCATGTTCAACTCCCAAAACTCCACATGCAACTATGAAGGCTGCAATATGTTCATCAGGATGCACTTTGCCATCACCTTTGAATTTAGGGAAGTTCTTCCGGTTACCTCTGGGTAACTCATGCAAAGGCTGAGTAAGGGCCAGGGGCCCGACACGCTGACCCCATGGCAATTGTGCCGCCATTCTTGGAAATATGGCTTGGAGAGGAACTGTAACACCAGCAAGGATCAAAGCTCGTAGATTGGGGACTAGCTGGCTCTGAAGGAGTACCACCTGTAGGACTTCTATCTTGAACAGGTGGAGTGCTTGTCGAACGAGTTCTTATGTTTCTTGTTGAAGTTGAATGGAAGGGAAAACCTTGTTGCTCTAAAAGCTGAAACTAAGAATCTTCAATACCAAGGGCCCTTCTCCCTCGAGTGAAATGTGGAGTCACCAGATCAAAGGATGACCAAAAATTACAGAACTAGAATGCAATTTTCCCCAGCGGAGTCGCCAAAAACTGTTGGTTTTCAAATAGGACTTTTTAGAAGAGCAACAGTCAGGGGACAAGAAGTCCCTCCTCTTTAATGGGAGAGGTTCCCTTATTCTGAAACGAACTTATTTACAAATGTACAAAACATTATTTTATGGTTAAACTTGGATATTACGAAAGTGTTTTCTATGAAGATCATCAGTTACAAAAGGACTGAGGAAAGAGAGTACGAGGAAAGAGCAGAATAGGCAACATGCAGAATTATAGATATCAGAGTAACTCTTTATGTATGCGAAGTTACACAATAATTTGAAGACAAGATCATTTGCATTGGTTGAATAAGATGGAATTCAAAGACACAAAGTTCTGTAAATAACATCTGCTATAACACAAAGTTTCTTAACATAACACAGATTCATTAATCAAGGACACAAAGTTCCTTCTTGGTTATACAAGATCACCAGTATTTGCAAAACCAGAGAGTATGCAATCAGAGAGACTAACAAACTTAGAGACAAAATGATCTTCACAATATTAAATGAAAACACAGAAATAACAGAGATTAGATAGACAATGAATGGAAAGTCCTTCTGTATTGATTTCTTTATAGATCTATTTACACTTTCAGAGAATATGCCAAGTTCTTCCTCTGGTTTTCTTTTTTTAAAATGGCGCAAAGAAGGCCATTATATAGCTTACAATTCAGTTACTCTTCGTAACCGTTTCTTTTAACTAAAGAATAGTTAAGGACCGCCAATTGCAATACCTTAACTAATTACATGGAATACGAAAAAAGAATGGGAAGAAGAGAAAAGGAAAAAGGAGAAGAGAGACAGGTGGCCAGTTACTGGAGAGGGACCCACTGACTTCAGAATCCGCTGCTCTGAATTTCTTCAATGACTCAGCTATGTCTCTGCCACGAGGGACTGACGTGTTGGCCGTAGACTGAGTCATCCTGAGAGCGACAGCTCCATATCTTTGAAACTCAACGTGAGTATGATAACCTTTATTTGCTTCTTCAATGTCTTGAAAACTTCGTCCTTCTTTAGCCAGTTGGAGCTTCTTGAATAGTTATCTCCCAACTGAGCCTCCTCCAAGGAAAGGGAAACTCTGATCTTCATATTGATACAATGTATTATCCTTGAAAGCTGCAACAACCAATGTCTCGAAAAGCTGTTATTCATTTCACCAGCCTCTTCTAAGACTCTGATTTTCCACTCCACGCTGTAGGTTTGCAAATTGCAAGGGCTCGAAACAATGTAGCAGAAGTAGTGCAAAGGGGGTCTGCCCGTTATATAGCCGTTGAGGAGAGAGAAAGGATACCATCAATGCGCATTTGAATTCATATCTATTAGTTTTGAAAAATAGCATATTCGGGTAGAGCGGGAAAAACTAAGTATGAATGACACGTTGGTTCGCTTGGGACATGTGAGACGCGAATGCGCGAAACACGCGGCTCGGCCGATTCGGGCGAAACAGGGAGAAGACGCACAAATGCATTTTGGGACATTTGGGACAAAAATACGCGAAGTGACGTGCACTCGGGCATTTCGGCCGAAAATGGGACAATATGCTCGTTTGGAACTTTGGGACATTTGGGACGCAAGAGTTCCGAAGTACGCGGTTCGGGTGTTTCGGCCGAAAATCGGGGAACAACTGAGCAATTTTGAACTTTGGGACAGTTGGAACAAATTTGGCGATAAGTACGTGGCTCAGGATGTTTCGGCTGAAAAAGGAACAGCTTGCACAAAAAGCTTTCGGAACTTGGGAAATTTGAAAAATGTTTCGAAGTACGTGACTTGGTCCGGTTCGGGTGAAAATGTGACAAAAGTGTCCGGAAGCGTTTTAAAATTGGGACATTTGGGAAAAAATGCGCGAAGTACGCGGTTCGGGCATTTCGGCCGAAAATGGAACAAGAGTGCACATTTGAAAGTTTGGGACAGTTAGGACGAAAAGTTCCGACGGGCCCCGAAAATGGAACAACTTCGGGGATTTCGGCCGATCGGGGAACAGGACGCACTTTCGTACTTGGGACACGCCGGGACAAAAATGTCCGACAGGCCCGAAATACACACAAAATGACCCAAAACTGCAGACTTTTTCTCAATTTCACGACTTTTTTCTACACCATTCAGAGAAAAAGACACTTAAACTCAAAATTTTGAAATTTTTACTTTTATCAGAGCGGGGAATTTTGAGTGGACAACACACATGTAGGGATTTATTTACTTGTCCTATTTAATGTTTATTGGAGGAGACCCTAATGGCAAGGTTGGTACGTCATAAGATGATAATACATGCAAACCTAAAAAATTCATGTGTATCCCTAACAAATAAGCTATATTATCACTCATCCTAAACAACAACAAAAATGGCATTGCAGGTGGTCAAAATTTATATAACCTTAAACCCTAATTATGTATGAAAATAATGATTGTCATGATAATTTTGTGGGATGATGGTTTATAAGGATCTATATAGAATGACTACAAGGATTGATGATCGCGATCAAGAAGTGGAGGCACCTATGATAAATCCAACCGATGGGAAGATGAAGATGCCTATGACCTAGATTAGTTGAACAATGCAAAGCGATTTGAATGAATATGTTGACAATTTGGACTAATTGTGGTCGATGATGACCCCAGCTGCACTCAAGAATGAGGTAATGGTGACGCATTAAAGGACTGGACCGGATGATGATTAGCTCGTGAGTGTTGGATGAGAAGTGACAATAAAAATAATAAAGAACAAGTGAAAACTGCAACACCATAAGTTGATGCATGTAAGGCATTGATCAGCAGAGGTTATGGATTCCTAAAGAAACTGAGTGACATTTGAAAACTACAATTATTTAATGATCCCATTAGAATAGCGCACACATTGCCAGAGCTCATGGTAGGCGAATTTAAAAGAATTACACCCTAAACCCTGTATAGAACATAATATTGATAATTGGCAAGGTAGATTGAAGATGATCATGATGTCGAAGTATGGTAATGAAAAGAGACTATGAAGATGAAAGGTACATGAAGACGAAATATTGACAGATACTCAAGTAGAACTCAGAGGTTTGGGGATTTACTTACAAGATTTGCAATAAGGGAGTGTCAACTAGGACTAAAAGATGTAATAGGCATAAATAGCCATGATGAGTGGAGAAGGTAAAGTGATTATGAAGGTGTTGAGGTTTCATGAAAATGAATATTGGAAGAGGAGGGAAACATAGTTTCCAATGATGGTAGGATGATGATAAATAGTGGTAAACCTTTGGCAGGCTAAATTAAGCATAAGAACTTAAGATCATGTCTCACGACCACATTTCCACCTAGCATGTTATTGCATAGGGTGCATGAAACTATCTTTGATTAATTGAAGGATCCAAATTCTATTTAAAGGAGTTCTTGGGTTTCTGAAATGAGAGAGGAGTTTAGGAGGACATTCCATGAAGTGAAAGAATATTTTGATGATATAATGTTTTAGAGAAAACGAAGATGATAATGCAAGACATCCTATTGTTGATAACAGGAACTACCATTGTTGTTTGGAAATTGATGGTGAGTATTAGAGAAAATCTAAGAAATGATGATGTTACCCCGTGATAGGATTATGCACTCAGGTCTAAAACCAGAGCTAAAATATGAAGGAACATAGCTAGGGTTCTCTAATGCATGTAGAGTAGTTTTGTAGGGTTGGGATGTTTATTCCTTGATACAATATAGTATGAACATGACAGTGCTCCTTTTGATGTAATATGGCTACAAGTTCATGATTATAATCAATATATGAAGAGGCTTATGAGACAAATCATAAGATGTTTATAGACTGCAAAATCTAGGGTTTAAAAATAGAAAATCATATGCAAGATCAAGGGTTGAGGATCTGATTCAATCTATTACATTTTGAGTGTTTAAAACATGTTAAATCTAATGTTTTATATTTGAACTTCAAGGTTAAACTATTCCACTGTTTAGTGTTTAGGATTCCATGCATGTAACCTTTTATTCTAATTTTCCACTTTATATTTATGGTAGAAACGCATGGTCTGATAATGCTCACATGAAGGATAAGTCCTCAAACCATGTATAACATGCATTGGGTGTATCCCTAAATACTTGTAGTGACATTTTCCGTATTAGCACTTCGGTGTGTACAACAGGAGAGTTCATACAATAAAAACTACATTTAAAATGTTTATGGGACCTCTGGTCATCTAACGCATGGATGTGAGTTATAATGACGTGATGGATGATGAATCAATGACCATGAATTTGGACAGATATCATGAACTATGTATTACAATAGACACCTGGAGTATGGATTTTTCTCAATGATTCAATACTAGATCTGAGTATGAAATGATGGTGAAATAAACGGGTGAAGAAGACCATTGACGATCACAAGCTTAACGAATGATCACAAGGACAACAATATTATGTGTGTTTCCAATAAATTTAACAAATGATCTTCAACATAATGCTAAGGATGAGTTGATGACTAGTAAACAAAATGTTCTAGATCTACACCCCAATATCAGTGGTTGGAAATGGAGGATGGTGAAACCTTGCATGCACTTCATATTTAGCTTTAGATTAGTTTGGATGAAGTGCCAACGTGACCAATTTAGCAGTGGTTAACACTCATCGTAAACAAGCACAATTTTTCTTATAGAACCATACATTTACATGAAACCTTCAAGTATAATACTTGGGTATGCAGCGTAACCCTATGTGGATGCTTCTCTTGTGTTCATTACAATTGACAATCACATTAGCCATCAAGATCTTGATTATTACTTTGAGTTTGGAAGAATTTACTATGGTTGGCTAAACTATCTCTAGGTGCAATGAATGCAGTATATGTCTGGTGTGGTGGAGATGGTGGACCTGGTGGTAGAAGCATATAGAGAGGAGAAGTGGCTCAAGTAACAATTAAGTGTGAGAAAGGGAATTAGCTAGACAACGTGAAGTTGTCAGTGTGAACAATGGGCTTATGGAGGAAAATGTTGTGGGAAGGATTTGATGTTCACACAGAGGTGCATGAGACTTGAGAAGTCCGTGCTACCCCATCTTGGAAAGGGTAGTGGAGAGAAACCCCCTCTGCTTCTGGTAAGATCTCATTGTATAGAGAAAGGAGAGTTGTAGGATGTTCATCTCAGCCCACGTGGAGACCAAACCCTGGAACTTAGTTTTCTAGTATCAGAATACCCAGTGATTTCTAGTTCATGTTGGTGTTGGTGAGTATTGTAGGTCATTAGGTAGATATCATTATACGTTACATCCATCTATGGCCTCGCAGAAATTTCCAATGTTTGGAGGTATTTTTCGTGGCACATCATTTGGAAAAAGTGTGGGTACCCAAGGTTTTGGTATCATGTAGTAGAAGTGGCATGTAAAACACTATCTGTAAGTGGTTTGATATCACATATCATTGGCATGTAGTTTAATGCTAAGGTGGGTATGCGGAGCGAAACTACTTCAAGACACTTACCTACTATGAGAGGAGGATTAGGTGCATTTCCATATGAAAAGGAGCTAGTGGAACTATTGTATCTAGTGCTAGAGGCAACACATGAGGGAATAAAGTTCATGGATCTATTGGTCAAGGTCAACAACACCATGAATAGGTGTTTTATGAGATTCATTTTCCATTTACCTTATTACAAGGGCATTGAGGATTTCATGGATATAATTATAAAACACTGGAAATATTATAGTATTGAAACTGAAATTATTTGGGGTATATTTACATAGATGGAGTTTACATTATATCAGATAACCCCCTCTGTTCTCCTTAATACAAGGAGTCAACATGAATCCTCAACAACATCCTACAATCTCTCAAACTTATCCCTAAGATATCTCTCATACTAAAATAGTTACATGAGTTCGTTCTTACAACTCACCAATAAAGAAATTATTACAAGAATATTATTAATATGAGCTCTATAAAGTCATTCTTATTAATATTAAATTTTATTTTAAAATGTTACACAATATTTTAGTAACAGATATCATATATCTATGTAGAGAAAAATCACAGTAAATGAAAGATAAACAATAAATAATACAAACCTTCTAGTAACCTTCCAATGCAAACCTCAGATAAGGGTCTCGATGGAAACCTTGCAAAAATTGTCAAATGGATGTGGATGCTCCTTGAGTATTCTCCAAATTTGAAGTGCAAATGCTACAGACACAGTTTCACAAAGATTCATATTGGAAATTGCTTTGGAGAAATTCAAGACAATTTAGAAGGAAGGTAAGTTTGTAATTTATAGAAAAAAAGTAGTTGGAAGTTGGTTACATAAGTTAAATGCACATGCTAAAAATAGCATTATGAGTCGAAGTTACAATAGTTTCAGGGGAATTGTAGGGGCAATAATGAAATTAATTGTAGAAGTTTGCATCCGGGAAGGTGGTTGTACGTGCATTTTAATTGCCCCCACCTTTCTAAGATTCTATAAGTGCAGTTAACTAGGGTAGTCAAAGTGGATTATAAGTGGAGTTTGATCAAGTGGCAGATGACTAGGATGTGTACACACTTATTAATTAATTATTTAATTAATAAATAATAATTAATTTAGCCAAAGGGGTACAAAGGGTACATGGGATTAATTTAATTAATCCAAAGGGGTACAATGTGTATTAATTAATCAATTTAATTAGTTAATTGTAAATGGGTGAATAACAGGGTGTATTAGCATAATACTGGGAACAAGTGGAAACATGAATGTAAATTTGGGGTGTCTACATTTTTCCCCCTCTTTAAAGTGCTATTGCAGAGTAATAGTGCTTTAAAGATAGTAGACACATGTAGATAGGAGAGCGGAAAATTGTGAAGCATTGGGATGCCCCAGTAAGTAGAATGGTAGAGGAATGCCCCCTCAAGGGGTGGATGACGCAACAAGGCGGTGGACAACTACTTGATAGGAAGAAAGCAAGGGATTAAAACAAGGATGGGAAAGGAATGTGTTCATAGCATGAACATTATTTGGGTAGTAATTTTTAGAGAAACCTGATTTTTGTTGTTGCACAATAGATTTGTCACCATGATTATGAAAGAATCAAGATGGGCAACTCAAATGCGCATAAACAAACACACACAACAAAGAAAAGATAAAAAGGAAAACAAACTTCAATAGACAAAGTAGGTGTTGGCATCAGGGTTATAAAGGAACCAAGATGTGATCACACTACTTGTAAGTGGTCCAAAAAGAGTAAACATCAACAACGCAACAAAAAGTCAAAAAAAGAAGACAATCAACTATGCCCTTAATGTGTTCCATAATGATGATTAAGTAGATACAAATTAAACTCCCAAATGGGAATAGGATCAGACTGGAAGAACATAGTTAAAGTCGACTCCTTATGACACTCTTGTTGAATCCGTTGTGTAAATGATCAAAGTTAAAATTATCCCCAGGTGAAGTTATATCACGAAGGAAAAAAATTGTGTGACTTGCCCCAAGCAGAGTTAGCATATCATGCAAAGGGAAGAAAGTGATAGTTGTAAGATTGGCATGATCACTAGAGTAATAGATAAAAGTATGACATTTATCAAGATTGTACTGAGATGTTGAATGATTTACTTTGAAGGGTTTTCTAATTGTATGATTTTTGTGAGAAGTGAATGTTTTTTCGAAATTTTTGTGATTTTTTAATTTGTTTTTTTTATTTTTGAAATTTGATTTCATTTTTTATTTTATTTTTACAAGTTTGGAAATACAAATGCAAACAAAAAATGAAGACATTCCATGGCTTAAATAAACTAGGAGGAAAACACAACACGTGCAAATGACAAAAAGATATAAAAGAAGTAATAGAAAGAAACCCAATATGAATAGGAAAGAACCACACCAAAGTTATATGTGAACTAGGATGTGAATAAATTTCATTGCAATTGTTCCACCATAAAGATAAACAAAGTAAAACAAAATGACAAATTGAAAGAATAAAAAACATCATCATGTTGTTAACAAACTTCAACAGTACAATACAATGTGTGAAAACGATGTCTAATGACACTCCAAATGTGTTCCACATTGAAGAACTAGACAAATTTGAATGCCCCCAAGTGATAGCTTAGCATGTGAGAGGATTGGATCAGGGTGAAGAAAGAAGTGATATTATATACTCTGAAAGATATGTCTTGTCAGGATCCCATTGAAGTTTGATTTGTATTGGATTAAAATGTGAAATCCAAGTGTGCCCCAAGAAATGTTATATTTTGAAAGGGTAAATGATTACCTCGAGCATAGATATGCACCACGAGAATGAAAAAATGAGTATGATCTGGAATGATCATGAGGAGTACCATCAAATGGAAAAATTGTTGAACTATGTTATCCAGTTGCTGAAAGTTTGTCAAACATTATATGAATGTTTTGATTATGACAGTTTGAAACTATTTTTGGATTTTTGGAAAATTTTATATTGTTTTTTGTGTTTTTAAACAATTTGATATTATTTTTTTGTATTTTTGAAGTTTTGTGAGACATTTTTTACAAAATTGTATTTTGTATAGTACAACTCGGTAAAAAGATACACTGTTTGAAAGCAAGAACAAATAATCAAAAGCATTCCATTCCATTGACAGAAATGTAGATGATAAAATGATAGGGTGTTTCACTCCACTTGTGGCTCCATGCAACTAGGAAGATGTGAGGGCTCATCACCGAGAGCTAAAAAGGACGTGAAAATGAGATGAATAGTGATATTAAAGGTGAAGAGAAAGGATGTGATGACACAAGGTGTAACAATGATCCATATGAGAAAAATGTAACTCATCTCCAGTCAAGATTATTTGACCGATTACAAGATGATTCCACTTTATAGGTTTTGACTTGACTTAGATCCATTGATGGCCTACTAATAGAAAATCTGGTTGAAGGAATTGATGTCTCTCTTAACATGAGCAGCTAAAGTACTTCCTGGGATGTTTTTGATGAACCACTTTGATTAAAATTTCATAAAGGATTTATTGAATAATTATTTATTGATTTTTGTGAAGGAAACCCTACATGTTGCCCCATGCCATTAGTAAAAGGCAAGGGCTCAACACCGAAGACAAAATGTAGGTGAGTAAGGGATTTCTCTGTTCCCAGTCTCATACTGCTAGTAAGAAGTATGGGCTTATCACCAAAGACTGTGAAGGACAAAAGGTGTATTGATTTTATAATTTTTTTTATATTTTTAGATTGATTTAATTTTCCTTGTATGTTGATAGTGTGCTTGTTGGGAAGGAAAATTCTTCCCCAAGTCTCAGCCTCATGCGACTAGTAGGATGCAAGGGTTCAACATCGTAGATTGAGATGGGTGGTAAAAGGATTGGGTAAAGAAACTTTAGTGTTGTCAGTTAAAGAGAGAGATTATTTGAAAGGAGGATTTTTCCATCAGTAAGCTTCAAGACAAAACCATAGGTAAAAATATATGAAATGGTGGAAACCATAATAGAGATGAGACACAAAATGCCCAAAAGGAATAAGGTTAACATGTGTCTAATATTTGAAGAAGGCGAGTATATGATAATGGTATGATTAAGGTATCTACCAATAGATGGAATGCCTAACAATTTGTACACGGTGTCATTTTTTATTGGAAAACAATGCTCTGATACAAAGTTTTATTCTCTTTTTGTGATTTTTGAATTTTTCAAATTTTGGAGGATGAAGGTTTGAAATGGACTTATCAAGAAATATGTCTATGTTTATTGAAGTTGAATGGTCTTGAGATATAAGACTTATGTAGATGAAATGCAAGTTCAATAGGGAGAATCAAAATATTTGATAAGTCCTGAAATATGAGACTTTGATAGACATGAGCCAAGTCAAAGGAGGGAAACTGAAGTTTTGATATGTCTTGTAATATGAGACTTGGGAGGATAGGATCTAATTCAAAATATTGAATCAAATGATTCAATGGTTCCTGAAGTACTATACTTATATGGACAAGATCCATAGTCAAAGGATGTGTGATTAGGGTCCTGCAAGTCTTTGATGAGATCCAAAGACAAATGTCATGTTCAGATAGGAGATTGTCGATGCGGGGAAGATGTTGAGATACAAATTCACCTGTGAGCAAAAGAGCGCAAAGAAGAAAAACGAATATATCTCTATATGTCATATGTAGGGTACTTTGTAAGCCATAAAGAGGAAATAGTCAATGTAAGTTCTCCTTCTAGGGTTTGAATTAGTTGATTTGACAAAATATTTGAAATTAAAGCTTGAAATAGTTGAATAAAGATATGCTTGGGTATACACAGATCAAATACTATGTACATATAGATATATTGACAAGTAGGAATCATCGTTGATGAGATACCTATATAATGGATCATTTGAGGTGTAATGGACATAGTAGGTTGTGTTGAACTGTAAGTTCCCAAGATTGTTGTGGTTGTGGTTTGACAACAAGACTAGAGATGTTGGGTGTAGGGGATGGAATGGAAAGAATAGAATCAAGCTCGATGGTGTTTGATGATTGACCATCTCCTTTCATGTCAAGGGTTAAAATATCCTCTTGAAGAAAATTCAAGTTCTCATTAGGTATTAGAAGATTGTTGACAAAACAATTTCAATGTCTGTTTGGACTGATAGGAAGAAAATATGTAGAAGAAACAAATTGGTTTGAAAGGCGAGATACTTGACCTTTTTTGTGATCTCGTGGAATTTCATTTTGAACAGAAGGGGGAATAATAGTCAAATCTTCATTTGAAGGTGTGGAAGTTGACGTGTCATTGGTTGCAAGAGCTTCATCATTAAGATCTACAAATATCTCTCTATCATCAGATTAAGTCTTAGACATAAGTTCTTAAAATGTGTACATTTATCAGTTTAGTGGCCGTCAATGCGATGAAATTCACAATATGCATGAGGTTTGTACCAATATGGATTAGGTTCTCCTTCAATCCAAGGTCTTGTAAGGGGATATTTTATCATCATAACCACTTTGAGTTGATGAAAGACACTAGAGAGACTTTCACTGATGGGTGTAAACGTTACATTTAACTTTACACAACGTAGTGTCTTGGCTAGGTTGTATGATTATATTTTTTATTTATTGGTCATGTATGTTGGCCATATTGCAATTATTTGTGACACCAGCAATGATGAAATTGTAGTTATGATTGATGTACCAAGATTCATCATGAGAAGCTCTAGTATGGTGATTATTGCGAGTGAGGTTTGTTGAAAAATGTTTGAGAAAATTCTCTGAGAGGTCCGCGAAGGTAGTGATACATCCCTTTGGAAGGTGTAATAACCAGTCTAAAGCTTTTCCTGCTAGACTTCTAGGAAAAAAGGCACAAGAGAAAGCTATCGTTATGTGCCACTTCATGACATGCTATGGAAAATTCTTTGATATGTTGTCTTGGATCATTTTTTCCCGTGTATTTTTCAAATTTGGGCATCTCAAAAGACTATGGGAAGGGTATGTGTAAGATGTCCATACTAAAATGGTTATGGAAAAATTCATCAAAATTGAATTTTTTGCATTGTGTTTTCATACCCACAACGGTGTCTTTCATCATTTTCCATTCTTGGGGAAAGGATGAATGGTATAAATCCACCATTGGAATGAAAAATGAGGTAGAGTGAAGAAAGTATACGATGAAAAATGCAACCCTTAGCAACGTGAATGCTAAGTTAGAAGTGATGAGAATGTTTGAAAAGCTTGACCCTTGGAAAAGTGAAAGGAAACGATGGAAGACATGTGTACAAATAATTTTGGTAGTAACTTGTCCCTTAACAAAGTGAATGCTAAGATGGAAAATATGTTTAGAAGATATGAATGATGCAACCCTTAAAAAATTGAATGTCAAGACAAAAGCACACGAAATTGATTGACAAGCTCGACCCTTGATTAAAGTAAATGTCTAAGATGGAAGAGAGGGAAGAAGATAGAAAAAAATATTCAACCTGTAGTAATGAGTGCTAAGAGGGAAGAAGCAACAAAATGAGAGTAAGGAGAAAAAGGGATGACAAGAGGTTAGATGTGCTCTATTTCGTAACAAAAATGAGTCACAAAGAAGGAAAAGAGACTTAACAAGGTAGACAGGATCAACTCTTAATCAAAATTAATGATAAGGGTGATAAAGATATGTAAACAGTTTAACTCCTAACACAATAAGTTATAGAGAAATGACAAAGGGATGTTAGGTGAAACTTTCTCAACACTTAACAAAACGAATTTCAAGGGAGAAAAGACTTAACAAGATGAATGGTGATCAATTATTAACAAAATGAATGACAAGAGTGACGAGAAAAGGGACTTCACAACAATTAACAAAATGAATGAGGTTATGGTGGAAGAATGGACTGAAGTGTTAGTTTAGAAGAATCTTAGCAAAATGGGTGATAAGAAAGATGTTATGAAAATTTATAAGGTGAATGTAAAGAGGTAAGAAATGAAAGAAATGAGTGTGCTCAACTTGCGATAAAGTAAGTGTGACAAGAGGAGATAAAATGAAATGGATGATCTCAACTCTTAACAAAAATGTGTTAAGTGAAGAGACTTAGGAAAGAAAATAATGGATTTTCTCAACTTTTAACAAGATGAATGGTAAAAGAGGGAGACTTAAGAAGATGATAAAGGAAGTCAAATCTTAACCAAAAATATGTTAAAAGATAAGACACGACAAAGAAGTGAAAGAACTAAAAGAATGAAAGGGTAAAGGTCATCATAAGAAGTGAAAAAATGATGATAAAAAAGGTCAGAATCTCACAAAAAATGGAGATAAGAGACAAGGCGGAAGTGATGGATTAGTGATCTCAAATTAAAACAAATTGAATTATTTAACAAGAGAAGTGAATAAATATTGAGTTTGTCGACAATGCAATAGAATGATTGCAAAGTATGATAACATAAGATGATAGGATAAAAAAATGGAAGATGTCATAACTCAACAAAGTAGAGGATGAAATGTGATGACGTAAGAGTGAGTAGAGAATGATAGTGAACAATGTAAATAAGTTGAGAAAGTTAATGTGAAATGTGATAACGTCAGAATGGGGAATGCTTAGAGTTCAACAAATAATAACATTAAACTTAAGACTTATGATAATGAAATATCAAGGTGATCAAGATACTGCTTGAATGTGATAAAGTGAGTATCACAATGTCAAGACTTAGATGAAAATGAAATTGATTAACTATGAGTATGGATTTCCAGAACTCAAGATTTAGACAAGTGTACAAAATAACACTAGATGGATGAGAGAGAAAACATGAATGTCGAAAGTGAAACACAAGTGTGTAACATGTGAGAAAAATGAAAATTGGTGAAATGAAAGTTGTGGCCTCTACCTTAGATTGGCTTGGACAAGGTTTGGCATTCCTAGGTGGCTCTCTCAACTAGGTGTCAGAAAAATATCTGAGTGATGCACGAAACTATTGCTAGCTAACGGATTTACTTTACCCCCTTTGAAACCCTAAGCAAAGACCTTACTCAAAATGAATCGCACTAGGGTCACCACTACGGATATTCCATGAATCTAACTCACAAAGGCTTTTCGAGTTAGGTAGGATAAAAGGTTCTCGATTTCGTCCACCAGTTCCCTTAAGGTGTGGAACTACTTTGGGGTTCCTATAACCACCCCCTTTGTTATAGCTTAAGTATTATGCCAAGGGGGTTATGTTCTAGTTAAGGGGTCAATCTGTATCTCTTAACCGAACCTACAAATAATTTCTTTTGAATATGGTGTTTTTTAATATTTGATTTAGGTGTGGTTTTATTGAACTTTTTTGATCAAAGAATACTTGTCAAAGACCACACAAGAAGTCTACGTGGGATAGAAGGCCCAGAACTAAGGGCGCAAAAGAATAGGAAGGACCCGTATGCGGAAGGCAATTTCAGATTTCAGGACTTAGCTGATTTTGAGCATGAAGACCTATTTTTAGAAGATGGCGTGTGGAACACATCAATGATGTATAGATGTGCACACCATGCATTTTCTATCTTTGGAGAAGTAGTTCGAAGCGTCTATGTATGAAGACAAGCTAAGAATAGAATTGACACTTTAGTTAACTACAAAAGGACTATAGATAGTGCACTTGCATGTGTGGCTATGATTATAAATGGCATGTGGCTATCAATAACATGTGGCCTATTTCTGGAATAGATAAGTGGTGGAGGGTAAGTCCCTACCCTATATATATTATGTAAGGTACATTGTAGGGAGATATATATATATATATATAGAGAGAGAGAGAGAGAGCTGGATATATGTGTGTGTAACAGAGAATATACACATATGACTAAATCAATGTATTATCTCCATACGTGCATTGGTATAGCTTGACAATACTATAAAGAGATTCTGTATTTACTAATAGATGGAAGATATTGGCTGAATCTAAGTGTCATTTTGTGTGTAGTTTTATAGTGCATGTTATTAATTTAATCATGATTACTGTTCAAGCTTATCCTTTCATAGATCTCTGAGTAGCATGTATTTTAGAATGATGGAATAGATATGAATCTATATGTTTCTCCCTTCATCATGTTAACATCATGTTAACAACCCTAAAGAGGGGCATGATACCTTTGCATGCTTAGGGTGAGCGCTCATTCTAGGCTGAGTGATGTGCTAGCGCGTCTAGGGTGTTTATCTGGTAAATTTTAGGTTGCATAATTGGTTCTATTATCCGGGACCTCTTTTTTAGTTACTTTCAGCATGGTTCACAATGAAAATATATCGGTGGACCCTAGACAAGTGTTGAGGAGTGGATACATCAATCCTAGAAGGAATAATATACATGGACAGTTCAGTTCAATGGATCTAAGTTTAATGACACATGCACGTGGGTGGAGAATAGAATCCTATATGACTGTTTGTATGAAATCTTCTTCATTATTTTTCTATTAGAATTGTATGAGTGGCTTGGTTTCTTATGCATCTAAACATAATTGAAGGTATCACACACTTGTCTAGACACAAAAATAATTTCCATGCCCTTTATGATGTTGATCTGATTTGGACTTGCGTTGTGGATACGTGGTTCCATGGTGTTTTAAACAACTATATTCTTGGAGTACTCAATTTTCGACTTATTCTATTCCCAAAGGTAGTTAAATTCCAATTTTTACGATATCCAAGGGGAACTTACCTACAAGGAATTCCACTGGCGATCAAAATTTTTATGGTAACCCTAAACTTGGAGAGTAAAACGATGGCTAACTAAAATTTTCCACACGCATAGGGGTAGGAGCAGGCTTGGTGAAAGATGGCAGACCTAGTGGACAAAGAGGAATAGAGAGAGGAAAGGAAGCTTGAGTATAATGAGGTGTGTGAGAGGGAGATAGAGAATAAGCATTCTATTGCAGAGAGTATGGCATGGAGGAGAGAGATGGCTCATGAAGGATTTATAACTCACGTAGAAGACATGGAGCCAGAGCATCAAGAACTCCCCCATATTGGAAAGCATGATAGAGACCCCCCTCGACCTCACATGGAAGAGTGCCAACATATACTAATTGGGCTTCAGGGTTGTATCTTAATCCACCTGGTGACCTAGCCTTTGTGCTTGGTTTTTCAGTATCTATTACGAAAAGTAACCAAACTAACTTGGGAAGTAGGAGAGTAAGAGTAAGTCATTGATCAAGTACATCAATGGAAGTGATGAGGCCACATATTGGCATGTTTTGGCCCCATCTAAATCCTTTTTGAAGCCTCTTACACATATAGTTTTGAGACTTTGATCTCCTCTTGATGGTTGATATGAGATAAAGTTATGATTTTGCATATATTTAGTTTTGTATGTTCATTAAGATCTAATATACTTATTTACTTTGGTGAATCTTGTATTTTTGTGAAAACTGATGTTTTTAATGTCTCCATGAACAAATTACAAGATGCCATAAGATTTTGAAGTAGTAGGCCCTAGCCTGTAGCACTCTGGTTGTGCTCCTACAACATAGCTCCATAGCCACTGGTTGGGAAATGATAAGAGAGAATCATGACATCCAACAAAAATGAGGCATCATGAAGTATAAGGAGCTGAGCATATGAAGCTAGAAAATGAGTTAACCAAGTGGTAGCATTGTTTGGACAAGTCTGAGAAGTCTTTGGGTGATTTATCTTACCTGTAGCAAGCTCCAGACCTGCCCGTAGCATCTTCCAGAACTACCTATGTAGCAACAGAGCAGTATGCACCTCCAGCTGCCCATAGCCAAATAGAACTTATCTAGCTCACACCGAAGTATAAGACAAAAGTACTAGCTATCCTAACGCATCCATATGTAATGTTATGGTTACTTTGTTAAGTAGTTTTGTAATCAGTTCTTATCATGTAAATAAGACAGGAATTAGCTGTCTCCACTCAACAAATATGAAACAAAACAACTATAATATTGTTTGAGTGGTTTTTACATCATATTCCTAGCATAGAATAAGTTAGTGATCTTGTCTATATATATATTTATATAGAAATAGAAATAATAGCTATGGAGTAATAGATTAAGGAATGAAGTGATAGCTGTATGAGAGAAGCAGAATTGTGAATGTGTGAAGACAAAATATATTAATGTGAGTTTGTGCTCTTAAGTTCATTGTAATCTCTTTGTTGTAGCAATCTTTAATTGCTACAACTTAATAGATGAATCATTTATCTTCTTGACCAGTTCTAGTGAGTTTCTAGGGTAGGATCAGAAACTCACTTCTGCATGAGGAAGGGCCCCCTCAGAAGGAATTGTAGGGAAAGATCCTATTCCTCCATTTCCTATTTATGTTGTGTGGATTGATTATCAGTTATTCATTTCATTTCTAAAAGCTAATGAGTGCATAGTGTGTTGAGTTTTAGATCTGCAGATCAGTAACATCCATAGTTTACTTTCCAATTTGCATAAGCATTACTTTATACTCTTTGATGATTCTAGCCTACAAAGACCTCACTCCAAAGTACTGTAGCATATATTTTGTAGGCCCTTTGAAAATATTACGCCCCTAGGTTGACATTTAATGAATAGTAGAGTATGAGACCTAATATCATTGGTTGATTATTCTGCACATCATTTTGGAATGCCGTTGCCGGGGAAGGTGTCCAGACAGTACCATAGAAGTGATTCAATTTCCCTCTTTCAGTCAATTCACACTTTCATTTCCCACTTTCTAGAATAACCATTCATGCTTTCTAGACTAGTCATCCTACTTTTTAGATCAGATTTCCTTCCTGTTATTTCAAAAGCTTTCTAGGAGCTAGAATTCCTACTTTCTAGGGTAAATTTGTCATTACCGACATTGCTCAATTTCTGCAAATAGCATTAAGAACCAACCCCCTCATATATTAAAAAAAGAAGAAAAAAATAGAAAGAAAAGGAAAATATACAGGAAAAAGAAAGAGATAGAGCTGGAAAATTTATGCATAGAGAACGAGACTCGTTCAGAAGATTTTTGCCAAAGTAAAAACAAACTGCTAGTAGTAGAGGAGCTACTTATCTCCCAAGACAAGGAGTATACTTCCACACAAAGAAGAAGAGTGGTAGAGGATCTGCAACGTATTCAAGAAGAAGAACATGAAGTAGAGAAGACCTTGGTTGTGCTAGTGAAAGAAAGACAAGAGGAGGATTTGAACGAATCCCATACTCCATGAGGAGAAAGAATACCAGAATACCTACTCAATTCAACAAGTTTTGTTACAACTACTTCTGCCCACCGTACAACACCTCAAGTATCTGTACATTATTGTAACTGAGGGGGAGGTTGATCAAGGAATTTGAGGACATTATTCTGAACTCTCTTGGGATCCATATAACAAGGAAGTACGCCATGGATCGAGTATCAGGAAATGAAGTTGAAGGTAGAGGACATGCCACCTCCACTTTTGAATTCCCAATTGTAGAAACCACATAAGATACTCCTATGAAGAATATTCCACCCTCAGCCCTCCCACACTTTAGGGGGATGTTTAATGAGGATCCAGATACATTCCTATTTGAGTATGATGTGTTATGCTGAAGCTATGACTACCGAATGGATGAACAAAATCTCAAGCTCTTTCCAGCCACCCTGAAGGATGCAACACTAAGATGGTTCATGGGACTAAGGGGGAACACAGTCAATAGTTGGGACAAGATGAAGAAAAGGTTTTTGACCAAATATCAAGAATAGGGAAAAGGCAGAAACTTCAGAAGAAATGACATATTCCAGCATGACTCAAGATGCAGGATGAATCTTTGGAAGACTACATGGAGAGGTTTACCTTCACTTTGAAGAAGTATAAGAAAACTAATATTAAAGCCAGACATGCTCAAGCTATTATCTATGAAAGGAATCTGAGATGAATACTTTGAATCCTTAGACCTCATGATTGGAGGATACACATCTCAACTAACCTTCGAGGAGATGGAACAACTAGGGAAGAATTATTCAAGATCAACATTAGGTAAAATTTGGAATAACAAAATGCTACCAGCTTAATCCAATGGGATCTCTACAGCTCTGATTTAATTAATCTACTGCGGGACATGAAGCTAGATATAATCAGCCACATGGCCACATAGATGGATACACTGCACACTAGACAAAAAAAAACAAGCAATGGTCCAAGCCCTTATGGTCTACTACCCAGATTGTTGGAAGAAGCAAGCTTATTGTAAGTGTTAAGTTATTAAGATGAAGGTAGAAAGACATTATATCTGAATAACTATATTTTGTAGTGCTCCATTCCATAGGAGGAGATGAAGACCAAGTGTTCTACATGACACCAAAGGAATCCTTGGTAGCTAAGAACAAACTATCTAGGTAAGGAATCAAATTCACCATTTTCACAATCATCATTTTTCAATCAAAATAAAAATAACATGCCCAGCTGGAGTAATCCCTAGATGACCCCATCCCCTCTGAACCCACATTAGCCTATGTAACAACCATATAATCCCAATCAATGGCAGACAGTATCCTACACCACCCTAGGCAAAATCAACCATGGCAGCCCCCACATAATTAATGACAAAACCAGCCAGCCCAAGGTCCACAAAATCTTACAAACCCATAGCAGCAACCATGGAGAGGGAAACAAACCTTGGGGAAATCAGCCAAGGTGGGTTTCCACAACAACCACAACATATTGTAATAATGTCGAACACACAACCAGTAAGACTGGCTCAAATACTTGCTTAACTTGTGCCAAATCTTGCCAATAAGTTGGCTCAACCAACATGTACTACACTGAAAATAACACAGTACCCCCACTTATATAGTGGACATCAATGAATTCCACATACATGTTCAGGAATAACTCTACCACCTCCAATTCCACCCATAATGAGAAAACCCCACAATATCCACTTCCACAATCTACACTACAACTACAAGAGGATCCTAAACAAGCCAATAAAGAGAATGCAGAAAAACAATATCACCACCCTTCACAGAACATCTGAACCTTCAACGCATTCTCCTACTGAACTTGAGTTTGATATCTTAGGACAGCGTAAAGAATGTTTGTATAAAGATCCCTTTGTTTCATGCCATTAAATATGTCTCCCGTTTATTCCATGGCAGTCAGAGATTTGTGCCTTCATAAATCTAGAAAGAATAAGAAGGATCCTAATATAGTCCATGTCATTGGACAATTGGTAGAAATCATGTTGGGAAGAATGCTACCATAGAAATATGCAGACGCCAAGCTTTCCAGTTTTCATTATTTATATCAATAGACAATAAGTACATAATACCTTGATTGACCTAGGAGCTGTCTATCAATGTTATAACAATGGAAATAATGCATAAATTAGACCTGCAACATATTCATCCCACATCTACAATGTTAAAAATGGCAAGAAAGATCCATAATAGGACCAAAAGGAACCATAGAATATTTGGTCATATCAGTAGATTCATGGGAGTACCCTACAAATTTTATTGTATTACAACCAAAACAAAAACTTGGAGGATATCCTATGATCTTAGGAAGGCCATGGTTGGCCACTGCAGATGCATTAATCAACTGTAGATCTAGCAACATGAAGATTAAAAATGGGAACATCACTAAGCAACTAGTTTTGTACCCACCAGCACAAGTATAATAAGACAAGGACTAGCCTGTCTAGATTGAAGAAGAATAAAAGGTACCCCTTTGCTTCCTTACCTTAACAATAGATCATGCATGCACACTGGACAGATCTAGAAGAGGATGCCGTCATCTCTAACATATTGTAAAACAAACTATCAGGTAAAAAAATCTACTCCTGAATATTTTCCTTGTATCCATTGTCCTTTTTCTAATCTAGGGTCAAAAGAAGAACCAACTAAAAGTGATCAAAGGATCTTTCATCAGCTACTGCCACACAGTTGCAACCACATACGATCAATCAAACATAGAGAAAATCTAAGAAGCCATCAGAAAACCATAGAAATAATGTCAGGAAAGGACATCATAAAACATATAATAATCATAATTACAGTGTCAGAAAACTTAGAAAGACCCCAAAAATCAGTGACAAAACATAAAAACATGCAAAAAAAAATGAGCCTTTAATACCACTATGAAACATTCTAGGCATCAACACTTACTAGTGTACTAGTGCACAACATGTGGATCATCAAAGTGGATCTTCTTTCATCAACCCATAGCCAAGCTTAATTATTGTGTTTGTCTCCCCAACATGATATCATTACTCGGCTACATACATCAAAGTGTTAGATGTTTTCATTCTATCAAATATCTGACACGTCCATTTGGGTTTCATCCATTAGTCATTGTGTGTATCCTTACTTGGGGGTTCAGTGGTTAACCATTTTGGTATAAACTACAACATTTGGGTACTAAATTTAGGTTTAAAAAAACATTGGTACCATATTATTAAACATGTGTTTTATTGTTTAAGTTACTTGATACAATTGTTCAGTTTTTATATACTTTGCATTACTTATGTATGGTTTCTTTGAGTACACTCTTATAACATCTTACAAATCCTATGGTATTATGGATTTTTATGTCATGTTCACCTTTTTTTTGTATGCTTACATTCAAATAAAAGGTATTTCCTACCAGTTGTAATAGTATGCAATGCTATGCTATGATATTTCCAGTGGGTAAGTCACATTACCCCATCTCAACATATCTAACTAACTCTCCCATTACTAACTAGACATTTCCTCCATGCTAACTCATTCCTCTCCTCTACTCTACCAAGGCATAATATGTAGGTATGATATGAATCAGAATTGAAATGCCTAATTTTTATTGAAAACAAGAAAATCATTTATCCATGAAGTCATAAGAAATGTTTTCATGCTCACGGAGTAATGGATAGTGCTAGGACACCATGTAGCATCATAATCTAGAGTGCATCACATCTAATATAATGCATACATCCATCTATAGGATCTTCTATACCACAAAGATCACAATAAACAATGGTATATAGCTTTCTAAAGAGATAATGCAAAATCCAACCATCATAGGTCCAACTCAGACAATACACATAGACAAAATAAAGCCCCATAGTTCATCTTTCTATATATATGTAGATGCCAGTTGGTACTTGAGTCCCTACAAAAAATGAAGTATTCAAAATTGTACTGATAGCAGCTACTCATCATGGAACAATAAAAAACAATCCTAACTATACTGAAATTCAACTCTCAACATGACATATAGAAGCCTTTGATACTGGACTGCAAGATGCCCCCTAGGAAGATGGTGAGTGTCACCTCGATCATGCTACTTGGTATATGTATCGATTACCATGGTAGTCACCATGACTTAAGGAGTACCCACTGATAGAGCTCATGATCTTGTTGAGGCCGATGGTATATCCAATTAACTCAGTTCACTAATGTCCATCACATGAATAGCAAACATCCCTTCATGACACTACTGACATGGATAACTCATCATAGTGTCATGTAATATGTATCCATCCCCCTATATCCTCAAAAGATGTGGTCTAATATATCAGTCACCCCTTGCAAGAATTTAGACATTGTCATGGGTTGTATCTCTCTCCATGCATAGGACAATGTTGTAGCTCCACTGCCTTTCAGGATTACAAAGCCTCTCACTGTGTGTTGGCATAGTCACACGCTCTAATTAGAGGTTGTCCCTCTTACCCTCCACATTGTGTCAAACTCTAATATGGTTGGTATCCCACTTTCCATTCATTTAATTCAAGGTCATTATTTTTTAGGTCACCTCTATTGAAAATTGTGTTATCTTAGCTACGCTCTCTACAGTTGGGATCTCCCCCTACCAAACTTGCAATCTCGGCCACTATAGATGTTGTCTTATCACTAGTACTTTTCATACCCATTGTGTAGCTTGTGTCATGTCTGAGGGATATATCCCTGTGCTAGGAAATTCTGGTACTATTGTAGTATCTAGAGCTACATGTGTTAAGGTCACTGTGGTGGTCCCCATCCACACCTATTTCTTCCATCTCCTATGGGTTTGTCCCCCATCCACTGGTGGGAGTTATACTCATCACTATAGTAGCCCCACTCCCATCACCTCCACTCCCTCCATCCCCACTCCCAAATCCACCACTCACAGTAGTTGTTATGTTCCTTGTCCCTATTGGGGGTGAACCTCCTCCTATTGTTTGCACTGGTAAAACCCTATGCCTTGTGACTGATGCTAGAAGGACCATGTACCCTGGAGCTACTAAAGATCTAATAACTATGGCATCTTTACACTAATGTCCATCACATGCTCCTCTACTAGCAACCTTGGCTATTTAAATTCATGGGCCATGTGCCTTGTGTTGTGTATGGGTGTTATCATTGTTGCACTAGCACAACTGCCTCAGCCACATTTAATGGTCCCCATCTCGGTATCATAATTTTGATTGGGTGAAACTACTTGTACCACACTCAATACTCACCTTTAGTCCCCAAAATTCAAGATGCCTCTCCTCATATCCCACATTGTCCTGGGCCAAATTGGCCTAATCTTCTACAGTTGTATCTATCATAGGGCCTCACCATCTAATCTATTTAGTCATGTGCACAAATGCATGCGGCGTTGTCATGACCCAACTGTGTATAACCAACCTACCTTAAAACTTTTCTTTACCTATAGCACTCTATAAAAATAATTCAGTGACCCACTAGGTAGCACTCTATGTGAACATATGCCAACTATGCATAGTTCTTTGACCAAGCTCATATGGCCAAGTAAGGCCACCATGTGATATCTATGGGTACTTATCTCATCTATAGACCTCATGTATATGAGAAAGCTCTTTAAATCCTTGATGACCCCTAGCTAAATGGATCCATCTAAATTCGCATGGGCCATCATCCTCTAATGCCTTGAAGGGCCCCAACTAGTTGGCCCACTACTATGTGCTTTGAGGCGCGTATCTATAAAAGAGTAGTGTGGCCTTGATGATTTTTTCCCTCTCTATGGATAACCAAGTGTAAATCCATGTGTAGCTACCCCAAAACATGGTATCCCCATGCAAATACTCAACCATGCTCAACCTTATATGTTATCACTCCCATGTAATCTACTACAAAGTAGTGTCCACACTTTTCATGCAAACAAGATGCCATTGATAAGATCCATCAATAACAATAATCATATCTTGATCATATATCTTAGCAAGTATTATGTTATTTTATTGCCATCTAGGAAATTTGAACCATCGTATTGTTATGATCTTCTTATAATCTATAGTCATGTTATCATAATAAATAAGAGCCTCGGTAATCAGGGTTCACAATATATGATGGACATCCCTATTGATTCATGGTCAATCTCCCCTGTCAAGAGTTGGAAGGTACTCGTGTTGTAGTGTCCATTTCTCTATCAATGTTTTCAACAAAGGTATGTCTTCTCAGAGTGTTGGCATCAATGTAAAGTACATGAGACCCAATTCATCCAAAAATGACCAATCATGTGGATGAAAGGTCTCTAATACATATAGGGTGTGAGATAGGCACTCACGAAACTAGATCACACTTAATCCTATCTTGCAGTTGTGTAGAAAATCTCTTTTTGGACTTAGTCCATTTTGCCAAAAAAAAAAGGAAAATCATCAAAAAAATCTTACCACTAAATTTAGCAAGACCAATAGTACTTGAGGTAAGACCACCCATTTTAGGGTGAGGGTTGTTGCTACCTAATATAAGGCTATCATTTTAGGCAAGGTCATTGCTACCACTTGTGCAAGGTTGTTGTTAGTGAAAATTCACAACACCCCCAAAATGACCTTCAGATCTACTTTTCTAAGGCAATGTCATTTGGTGTGAATACACAACATGGAAACCTCTCTCCAAGCGTGGGACTTGTAAAACCGAGAGAGGAATCTCCAGAGAAGGCTGGTTCCTCCTCCTAAACTACCTGCCACAAGCTATTCCAGTGCAGGCAAGCTAATCTAATCCTAATCTAACCATGCCAAGGAGACAGAGAGAGAGAGAGAGAAGGAAAAAACAGCAAAAGCCTACACTAAAACGGTGATACACCAGAGAAGGAGAATGTTGGACATCTATCAAAACTGCCATGGGACAAAGAGAGGTGAGCAATGGGAAGGATGGACAGATGCATCACAGGCCCAAGGATAGATTTCACACAGAAAATGTCCCAAAACTCCATGAACACAGCTCCAAACCTGCAATGAACATTCAAACATGCACAAATACCTGCAATGAAGAGAGGCAAGAAGAAAACAAGCAAAAAAAATAAAAAAACGAGCAAGGATGGACAGATGCATCACAAAACACATTTTGTTGCTCCAGAAGTTTGCACAGAACATCATTCCATTAGTAAAAGGAAAAAAACGCCATTACAGAGCAGGGAGGAGGTTCGAACTCCATTTTCAACCCTAGAGAAGAAAAGAAGGGAGGGCAGAGCAGAAAGAATGAACAACTTTTTTTTAAAAAATGAGCCAAATCTGGCTTTTTACATTGCATGGGTCGAGCCCAGGGGACAGAAAACGTGGGAAAATGTGCAAGCCCATTTCTTGATTGACTGCAGATGCATTAAATCAGCATGGAGGATCTTACCAACCCATACCCTGTCACTTTGAGTGATTTTGGAGGAGAATGCAACCCATTTGTATTAATTTGGCCGCTAAAATGTCACTTCTGGCCGTGCAGAAGAAGAATGCGACCCATTAGCATTAAAACGGGTTGTTGAAAGGTCGCTTCTGGCCATTACCACACGTCAGAGCCGTTTCTCCATTTTCTCTCTTCAGACTACACCAAAACTCGAGATTGATTCCCAGAATCATGTAGAGCATTTCAACCAGCTTTCTGTTGATATAAAGAACGTGGAAATCCGAGCTCTGGATCAAAAGATATGGCGATCTGAAGATTTAGGGCACGGAACAGATCAAAACAATTTTAAAATTTTTCCCGCTCATTCGCCATCTGGATGACACGTGGCAGGTTCTGATTGGTCAAGGTCGTGATTCTCTCTCCTTTACCTTTCGGGGGATGTCTTTTGAATTTTCCCCCGTGGGCCCTAGCTGGGACACGTGGCACTATCCCATTGGTTCGGATCGGTGCTCGAAAACTCGCCCATTTGACTTTTTGACTTTTCTCTTGTGAGGACACGTGGCACCTTCTGATTGGTCCTCAGCTGATTCAGCTCCTTCGCGTACTTCGCCTCCATTTGTCCTGGATGTCCCATTTGATTTTGGGCCCTTTGTGCTCATTTCGGCCGGTTCGGGCATTTCACGTCCATTTGTCCCAGGATTGTCCCATTTGCCACTTTGGACCCTTTGTTTCGCGCCTCCGACCATTTCGGCCGGTCCGGCCGGTTCGGGTCTTTTTGTCCCAGGCGTCCTGAGCAACACTTAGCCCTTTTTCTTCTTTCTGGCCGGATCGGCTTTTCGTTCCACCTCCCACATATGGCGGCCGCGTACTTTTGTCTTCAGGTCCCTTTCTCCTTCCGCGCCCCACCGGGCTTTGTCCCAAATGCCAACTTACCTCTACTGGGCCCAACCTGGAGGCTTTTTCGGCCGATCGGTGCCTTTTTGTCCCAAATGTCCCGACTGCCCCTAGGACTAGGACTTAGCCGATTTTCACCAAATTTTCCTGGATCAACCTACTTGCCTTTCTGCAACCTTTTTGCATTTTCTCAGAGCTTGCTCTTTTCCTCTCAGACAGGGGACTTAGAAAATATTTGAGGGGACTCTAGCAACATGATTTTTGGCCCCAAATCAATCAATTTTCCTGGGACTTGAATATTCTGATGCATGTTATCAAAATTACCCTGGGGGGGTGAATTTTGGATAACAGTTTGGCGACTCAGTGGGGTCATCTGCCTGCTAGATGAAAAGACCAGTAGCCTGAAGCAATCCATTGGGCATGGAGTCATAAGCAAGCCTGAAAACTGATCTGAACCTTGAAAATCTCCCCTCTGAGCCACTTGGAAACCCACCGGGCATGGAGTTGTTCTCACCAAAATGCCACTGAAATGAACTGTGCCAGAGCAAAACCAGCAACACCAAAACTATGTACAGAACTGAAAATCATACATGCTCCAAATGGAACATGCAGAGTGTGCACGAGCACTTCTTCTGCTGAAAGCAAACCTAGCTACTCTACTCTAACTGGAAGCAAAGGCAAGCTAAACAAATCCTGCAACTGGTTGTGAGAAATAGCTTCCTTTCTTCAAAATTGGCAGCCATGCAATTGATTTGGCACTGATCATGGCTGTTTGGATGGATGGAAAATCAACAAGAAGCTGGTCTTCTATCCAAATCATCAAGGTATCAACTGAAAAATCCAATACCTCTTTTAGTTGCTCTGCATTTGGATTGGAGAGGTATGGCAGCTGATCCTTGGTACTTTGTAGCTCATCCTCATGCTCAGAAGCAAGCATGACTGGTTGTGGCTTCTCCTTTGGCTCCAATGAAGCCAAATACCTGATTGGGCAAGGTCTGATCCGTTTGATATGCCCATAGCTCTGATTTTCAACTCCAAGAATGGATTCTTCTTGTAGACCCACCTGAATGGATGATGTGGAAGAAATGGTGGAATCCTTCTGTCCTTTTCCTTCCTCCAATGAAGAACATGGAAGATTAAATCTTCCAATCCTGATCCCAAAGAGCTGCTGTAAGATGCAGGCTGCTGCAAATGAAAGCTCTCCTTCATGGCAGCAGACTCTTGTGTTTGGAATGTGGATGATGAAAGAGAGAATGGTGAAAGCTCAACCGGCTCTTCTCCATCAAAACAGTCCTCCAAATCTGACAGGTAAACTGCCTCATTGTTGTCCTGCTGCTCGTGTTCAACTTCCTCCATGGTGTCCTCTTGATCTGCAACTTGACCACCATGGTTTCCTTCACTCTCCAATATTGAGTTTGAGAGATCAAACTCCTTTTCAGTGCTAGAACTTGAGAGAGATGAAGTGGAAAGAAGAACTGAAGGTTCTTCTGTAGCCTGCTTTGTGCTCAAAGCCCTTGGATCTGCACTTTTCTCCTCCACAGCTAGATTGTGCTCCTCTTCTTTTGGATTTGGAGCAGCTTCTCCTTCCTCCAATGTTTGAAGAGAATCTTGCTCTTGATTGAACTCCTCCTCCAGCATGAAGTTTGTCAAGTCAAACTCTTCAATCTGCTGCTCTAGAGGACAAGTTGGGACTGCAAGATCTTCTTCTTCTGCTGCAACAAAATTAGTTCTGACCACCATTTGTTCAACCTCAGCCTCTTCTGTAGGCTTAACCATCAAGGGGATCTTTGTCATCCCAAATTTAAGAGCCCAAACTCTTCAGACTGTCTGTCATTTCTTTTCTTTTTGGCTCTTCCTCTTGTTGTCCTTGATGACTGATTTTTTCAATTTCTTCTTTCCCACATGGAATTGGGAATGCAAGAGGAGGGATAGGTTGAAACTCAACTGATTTGACAATTTTGTGTGGTGGTGGAGGCGGTGAAACCTCTTGTTTCTTTGGAGGAGGGGGTATTTCTGTTAGCTCTTGTGGAGGGGATGACTGTTTGGAAGGGAAAAGGAAAGAAGAATCGAGATGGGGTGGAAGACTAGGGGATGGAGGGATGGATTCAACACTTGGGACAGCAGATGGGGAGTTTAAATTGACACTGTGAGATGAAATAGATTGAGAAATGGAAAGAGAAAAGGCAGATGATGGTGTAGAACTTACCCATTGACAAGGTTGTTCAACAACAAGTCTCATAGGCCTCTATTTCTTCAATCCATTGTGCAAGTTGGGGCAGCATCTGCATCATGAAGTCCAGCTTCTCCTGAGGGCTGTAGTGCCTTGGAAAAGGGTCCCACCCATGGACAGGGAGCTCCTGCAACCAATTCTGAAAGCTCTCATTTGAGCTGTTGCTCTGGACTGCACCATCCCCACCTCCATCTTTTGGATTTTCTCCAACAGACCAGCATCTTGGATCTGATTGTCTTCATTGTATGCATACTCTTGCTCTTGGAAAGCTCCATAGCCAAACTGACTTTGGCACTGCTGTTCATATGGGTATGCATGACTGATCTTGAATCTGGCTGATTTGGAGGATTTGTAAAACATGTTGGAGGTGGAATATATTGCTGTTGTTGATGTGAAATCCATGATGGAAATGAAGTCATGATTGCACAACTTCATGGAATGGAAAAGAATGAAAGGGATGGAAAGAAAGATGGATGAAAATGTATGGAAACGGGTCTGCAAGCTCAGAGAAATGGGTTGCTGATCAGATGGAGTCGCCAGATGTGTTTGCAAGTGCCTCCAAAGGCTGAAATCTTCACAGGAACACACCAACCTGCAAAAGATGAAGTGAAAGACCTCTAAGGTCCCACCGGGCGTGCCAAAACTGTTAGTGCAAAATCACAGCACCCCTGGACGCACATCAGGCTTCTAGGTTGATGTTCAGGCATCCAGTGTGATTGCACAACATGGAAACCTCTCTCCAAGCGTGGGACTTGTAAAACTGAGAGAGGAATCTCCAGAGAAGGCTGGTTCCTGCTCCTAAACTACCTGCCACAAGCTATTCCAGTGCAGGCAAGCTAATCTAATCCTAATCTAACCATGCCAAGGAGACAGAGAGAGAGAGAGAAAGGAAAAAAAACAACAAAAGCCTACACTAAAACGGTGATACACCAGAGAAGGAGAATGTTGGACATCTATCAAAACTGCCATGGGACAAAGAGAGGTGAGCAATGGGAAGGATGGACAGATGCATCACAGGCCCAAGGATAGATTTCACACAGAAAATGTCCCAAAACTCCATGAACACAGCTCCAGACCTGCAATGAACATTCAAACATGCACAAATACCTGCAATGAAGAGAGGCAAGAAGAGAACAAGCAAAAACGAGGAAGGATGGACAGATGCATCACAAAACACGTTTTGTTGCTCCAGAAGTTTGCACAGAACATCATTCCATTAGTAAAAGGCAAAAAACGCCATTACAGAGCAGGGAGGAGGTTCGAACTCCATTTTCAACCCTAGAGAAGAAAAGAAGGGAGGGCAGAGCAGAAAGAATGAACAACTTCTTGTTTTTTTTTTTTGAGCCAAATCTGGCTTTTTACATTGCATGGGTCGAGCCCAGGGGACAGAAAACATGGGAAAACGTGCAAGCCCATTCCTCATTGACTGCAGATGCATTAAATCAGCATGGAGGATCTTACCAACCCATACCCTGTCACTTTGAGTGATTTTGGAGGAGAATGCGACCCATTTGTATTAATTTGGCCACTAAAATGTCACTTCTGGCCGTGCAGAAGAAGAATGCGACCCATTAGCATTAAAACGGGTTGTTGAAAGGTCGCTTCTGGCCATTACCACATGTCAGAGCCGTTTCTCGATTTTCTCTCTTCAGACTGCACCAAAACTCGAGATTGATCCTAGAATCATGTAGAGCATCTCAACAGCTTTCCGTTGATATAAAGAACGTGGAAATCCGAGCTCTGGATCAAAAGATATGGCGATCTGAAGATTTAGGGCACGGAACAGATCAAAACGAATTTTAAAATGTTTTCCCGCTCTTCGCCATCTGGACGACACGTGGCAGGTTCTGATTGGTCGCGTGATTCTCTCTCCTCTACCTTTCGGCGGGCTGTCTTTTGAATTTTCCTTGTGGGCCCTAGCTTGGACACGTGGCACTATCCCATTGGTTTGGATCGGTGCTCGAAAACTCGCCCATTTGACTTTTTGACTTTTCTCCTGTGAGGACACGTGGCAGCTTCTGATTGGTCCTGGCTGATTCGGCTCCTTCGCGTACTTCGCCTCCATTTGTCCCGGATGTCCCATTTGATTTTGGGCCCTTTGTGCTCATTTCGGCCGGTTCGGGCATTTCACGTCCATTTGTCCCAGACGTCCCATTTGATTTTGGACCCTCTGGACTCATTTCGGCCGATCCGTCCGGTTCGGGTCTTTTTGTCCCAAACGTCCCACTGAGCAACACTTAGCCCTTTTTTCTTCTTTCGGCCGGATCGGCTTTTCGCTTCCAGACCGTTTGTGCCCGCCTACTTTTGTCCCAGACGTCCCGAAGGCAACACTTTGCAGGCCAATTTTTTCCTCTTTCGGCCGGATCGGCATTCGTGCCCGCCGCGTACTTCTGCCCGATTGTCCCAAATGCTTAGTATTTGGCCGCCTGGAGGCTTTTCGGCCGATCCGCGCCTTGACGTCCCAAATGTCCCAAAGACTGCTCCCTAGGACTAGGACTTAGCCGATTTTCACCATTTTTCCTGGATCAACCTACTTGCCTTTCTGCAACCTTTTTACATTTTCTCAGAGCTTGCTCTTTTCCTCTCAGACAGGGGACTTAGAAAATATTTGAGGGGACTCTAGCAACATGATTTTTGGCCCCGAATCAATCAATTTTCCTGGGACTTGAATATTCTGATGCATGTTATCAAAATTACCCTGGGGGGGGTGAATTTTGGATAACACAATCTCTGATGTGTACGGGCTTCATTGCAATCCTCATCTTTCCACTCATATTACATTCCCTTAAATTTTATCTAGGGCATGTAGACTTATCTTTTAAGATAAGTGTAAACCTTATCATTTACACATCGGTTCCACATTTTATAGACTTTTTACACACACACAATATATATTAAATACTTGTGTGATATCACTCCTTGTCATATATTGAGTGGTACCCAAATTTGTTCTCCTTTTCATTCTGAGCAACATCAAATATATAGCAAGCAAGCATTAGAAGTACAGATAGATCATGATGTATGTTTTTTTGTAGCTGCAGATGTGATCTAACTCGCACGTTAGATTTGTGTGAGAGATGGATCATGCACATCAAAAAAGGAATGGTGATCAAAGTCCTAACTGTTTTAGGTTGTGCCTTTCAACCAAGGAATAAGAGGGCCTATTGTGTAACCCTCAAATGGTGAAGGAGATGAAGATATCCCCAAATTTGTTCAAGATAGTATGAAAAAGGGCTTTGGAAAAATATGATCAACACTCCAAATCTGTACTTGTCACAAGTTGTCACTTCCAAATACATGGAGATACTTTCAATGCATTGCAAGGGTTACTGAAGACATTCTAAAATCCTGATATGTTCTGCATACTTTATAAAATGGATTTTGATCTTCTGTGGGTATACAGGTCAAAACATGGGTAGTATGGGGTAGGATTTGTATGATCAGAGATTGAACACATCTTGGTTATATATTGAGACATAGACAATACTTGACTATGCCAGATCTTTGACAACCTCTACAACATTTGAACAAATATTCAGATAAAATGCTTCAATATTACTAGTCAAGATGGATTATTTAAACCATAAGCAGATACACTAATGGAAGCCCATAATCCCCACTCTTCACATACAATCAGGTTGAATAACATGCCAGGAAAGGCTTGAGTGAAAATTATCAATGAAACATTTAGAATACCTACATGAGATAATCATGACCTAAGGTACACCCAAAGGTTTACAAACAGATATCAATTCCTACAAGGAAGGTGCAAGAAAGAAATTTAAAAGGCTACTTATTTTCACGAATCCCAATGAATGCTCTTCATAGAGGTATGAAACATTGTTGCAAATGCCATCAAACCCTCTATAAGAATGAGATCTATGTGATCTCCCATAAAGATTTCAAAACAAAACTCGATTGCATACATGAACAAGAAACACATATTGAGGACATATTAAATACATGATAACATGAATCATATTGCCAAGAATTTAGACAATCTCAAGAGATTTTTGATGGAATATACAGCTGAAACCAACTCAACATGATGAACATTTTATGCAAACAGGAATAAAAAATGGCTCTCAAGTAGGGTTTTCTCTAAAAGAAAATGGACTTCTTCAAAAATTTTCCTCATGAAAATTCTTCTCTCTTTCTCCAAAATTCTCAACAGGACTTTACAAAATGCCTCCAAATTACATAATATACCCTATGCCAGCTTGGATCCTTGCATCCCAAGCAAAGAATATGCCAAAGGGATCAAATTTGTTACAAAACCCTATCCATTTGATGAAAAATGATATAAAACTGTAAAATAGCTTGCAAAATGCTAGAGATGCACAAATATTTTAAAATATTACATGGATTCAGATCCTTATCCATCCCAGGGTCATGTTTTTGTCATTCCACCATGCCAGCATGCATTTGCAATCATTTTCCACCCTTTTCCCTCATCATTTTTAACTCTGCAACTTTAATTTTTCACTTTTCACGTTTTTACACGGGCCGAGAAAAATATTTCATGAAAATCACTATAGGGCACCAAAATAGCTCAAATGAATGATGCCATTACATCCAGAAGGTCAAGGGGATGTGATTTCATATAAAATTTCATGCAATTTGGTGCAAAAATGATGATTCCAAGCATCTTGGAGCTCCAATGGTGGCAAGAAACGAAAACACTCAGCAACCATTGATTTAAAATCAACTTTAAATTTCCACCCTCCACGTGTCTTGATGAGATTCGACATGTAGGCTCAAAAATATCTTCTTTGACTTCTGGATAAGGTGGACACGTGTCCAAATACCATTGGACTGGGCATCCAACCTTAAAAATGCATTTTGAACCTTTTCTGACCTCGGGAAAATTTTGAAAATTTTCCCCGCATGCCCCCTGGACATGCCACGTGTCCCTAGGTGGACCCTACCAAGATCCGTGGGCCAAAATAACAAATTTTCTCCTTTTGTGAAAAAAGGAAAATTTCCTTGAGAACCTCCATGGGCCCGAACACCCGCTGCTTCCTCCGCCACGTGGCGGTCTCCCATTCACTGTGGAGCCAACCCCTCATTGTTTCCTTCATTCCTCCGTGAACACAAAATCCTCAAACCATGTCCTCCCGTTGTGGGCCCAATGAACAATTAATTTTTACCCTTTGAAGTTAAAAAAAACTTGCAAACTATCACCACGTGTCTCCCCCTCCATTTTACCCTTGGGACACGTGTTGCTTCATGATTCGTTATGGAGATTTAGCTCAAATTTTAACTTTGAGATTTTGCCTCCAAAGCCAAAAAATTCCAAACACGCATAACCCCGCTTCTCCCTTGGCTCTCCTGGACACGTGTCCACTTTTCATTGGAGGCGGGCCCATTTTTCAATTTTTACCCTGCAAACATAAAGGCAAAAATTCATAAAATTTTCCTTCAGCCCCTTCATCCATCTTGCCTCCTGGACACGTGTCTTCCTCTAATTGGAGGTGGGCCCTCGGGCCAAATTTTAACTTTAACATTTTGAAGTTAAAAATTTCAAAATTTTCACAAACTCCACCCCTCCATGCTGACTTTCCTAGACATGTGTCCACATCTTATTGGAGGTGGGCCTTTGGGTCAAAATTTTACCTTGGCATCCGAGAAAAAAAACAATAAAAATTTTCAAGTCCTTCCTCCACCCATTTGACCCTCCTATGCCATGTGTCCACCTTCCAATTCGTTGTGGGCTCTCGGGCCAAATTTTTCCATTGGCATTTTGAAGCCAAAAAACTTCAAAATTTTCCAACTCTTCCACCTCTCTGCTTGACCTCCTGGACACGTGTCCTCTTTTCATTCCCATTTTCCCACAAATCCCCAAATCAAAATTTTTCTCCAACTCCCCCCCACCATGGCCCTTCCCATTGGATGCGGGCCTTTGACCAAAATTGACTTGAGAAATTTTCCAAAATGGAAGAAAAATTCTAAGTGACCCCCACCACCCACCGATCCTCCAACCAATCAAATCATGCCACGTAGGCACTCACTATAGCAAATGCGGGGCCGCGGAGTAAAATTTTCCTTTTGTCAATTTTTCAAAAAGTAACAACTTATAACATTTTCCCGACCATCCTGGCCAATAGAAACCTGCCACATTAGCGATAACATGCAAGGATAATTTTAATGGGAAGATGACACCCGTATGCCCGTTAAAATGTAAAAAATGCAGGGGATGCCCTAGAAATTGAAAAAAAATCATAAGGAAGGCAGATTTTTCCATTTTGAATCCAATGAATCATGATTTCAAAATGGTTTAGGCCTGGGGATTAGGATTTTAGCAACAAATAACTTGGATTCAATCTATTTCGAATTTTTTCACGATTTGAGGGCAAGGAAAAAATGACACAACCCATGTAAATGAAAAAATTAGGGCACAAAAAGGGGAAACTTGGATTTTGTTTCAATTTAGGGCAAAAATATGAGGGCACTTTCAATGCATTCAAATGGAAAACATGAATTGCAGGCCACCAGATAGAACAAATGAACGTTTTTGGAGCAAAAATGGAACATGGAAATTAAGGCAAAGTGTGCAAACCCAGAAATTGCACCAACATTGGCTCCTTCTTGGGGATGGGCACTCCCTGTGAGTGACACAAGATCAAAACGTAGACCAAGTGCCAAAAATCCATTGGGCAAGGAGTCAAAAACACATTTGCAGCCCAAAAAACTAGAATTTTCACCAAAAAGGACCGAGAAAACCAGACCAACAATGGTTGCCAAGGACAAAAGGGCAAACCACAAGCCAACAACAGCAAGAACAAAGCAAAGACAAAACAAAAACAAGGGCTATACAAAATGTACAACTTGTGCATACCTCACATGGGGATTTAATCCAAAAAATGTTTTAAATGTCTGCCATTAACAGGCAGCTCCAGCAAATCCCCATCCAAATCCTTGAGAAAAAATGTATTTTCTCCAATCCTGATATCAATGGCATAAGGGCCCATCCATAGAGCATCAAACTTTCCATGCTTTCCCTTGTCTTCATGCCTACTATCCCACAGCAAAACCAGATCTCCAACACTGAAGGCTCTAGGAGTGACCTTCTTATCAAACAACTTCTTCAATTTCTCTCTAAATCTAACATGCCTTTGATGAGAGGCTCTTCTTTCTTCATCCAACTCAATGATTTGATTGATCCTTGATTCATATGGGCCATGTTCTTGATCTTCTAACTGTTGGGCAAACTGAAATGTGGATAATTGCATATGTAAGGGCAGCAATGCTTGAGTTCCATACACCAATTCAAATGGACTTTTACCAGTTGCTCTTTTTGGAGTTATTCTATCAGCCCAAACTGTAAATTTCAATTGCTCTCCCCACTTCTTCTTGTTGATTTCCAAAGTCCTTCTAATAATCTTGAGCAAGTTCTTGTTACTTGACTCAGCTTGCCATTGCCCTTGTGGATTGTAGTTTGAAGAATAAGTCATATTTATCCCATATTCATTGCACATTGCCATCAAAGGCTTGGCTCTAAAACACATGGCATTATCAGATACAATCTTAACTGGAACTCCAAATCTACATATGATATGATTCAGCAAGAAATCCATTACCACTTGGTGTGTTGCCTTTCTAGATGGAATGGCCTCAACCCACTTTGTGAAATAATCAGTTGCTACAAGGATCCATTTATGACCAGCACTAGAAGGATCTGAAATCTCACCTATGAAGTCCATTCCCCATTTTTTGAAAGGAGCTTCAACTGATACAGGCTGCAAAGGAAGGGAACCTGAAGCTTTCAATCTTCCTGAGAAACGTTGGCAACTATCACATCTTCTAACTAGCTGGTTTGCATCTTTAAAAAGAGTTGGCCACCAATAACCAGCTCTTAAAATCTTGTGTGTTGTCACTCTACCAGAAAAATGTCCTCCACAAACTCCCCCATGGAAATCAGCAATCAACTTGGGAGCTTGATCTTCAGTTATGCATTTCAAGAAGACACCTTCAGGGTTCTTCCAAGCCAGCCTAAGGTCTGTTATGATATATTTATGAGAAGCCATCTTGTGGGCTCTTTTCTGATTTTTATTCAAGTGACTAGGACAGCATAGGTGCTTGAGGTAGAAGACCAAATCCTTTTACCACTCACAATTCATCAATTTGTCAAGAAGATCTGCCCTTTCTTCCTCTAGCTGATTCACTTCTACATTTTGCAAATTACTCTCAGCCATGAGCTTGGCAAGACCCAAACCTCTTACCAGCTTTGTTGTTTGGATATCCATATCATATTCTTGTAATTTGTTGACCCATCTACATCTCTTGCTTGATATTTCCATGTCAGATAAGATGTCTTTAACCATTGTATGGGGAACATAGGCAACAACCTTTGAACTCAAGATGTAGGGCCTAAAAATCTTTGTTGCCTTTACCAATGCAAATGCTTGTTTTCCATGATTGTATACTTCAACTCAACTGCTTGTAAAGCCTTGCTAAAGAAAGCAATAGGCCTCTCAGCTCCCTTTTCATCCTTTTGTAACAAAACTGAAGCAATAGTAAATTCAGATGCAAAAGAGAAGATTTGGAAAGGCATCTTATAGTTTGGAGCTGCCAAAACAGGTGCATGCTTGAGTGCATCCTTTATTCCTTCAAAAGCTGATGGCAGCCTCTTCCCACTTAATAACTTGATCCTTTCTTAGCATGCTTGTGATTGGGAGAGTTAGCTCAGCAAAATTAGAAACAAACCTTCTAATGAAATTGATTTGGCCAAAGAAAGATTGAATACCTTTCTTGGTTCTTGGAATGGGCACTTTGTTGATTGCTTCTACTCTCTCAGGGTCTATCATAACACCTTCCTTGGACACAATATGTCCCAGAAACTTGGCCTTTTGCACACCAAAATGACACTTCTTTGGGTTAAGGGAAATGCCATACTCTCTACATCTGATCAGCATTTTTTCTAGGTGTTGCAAATGATCTCCTCGCTGCCTTGAAAAAATAGTCACATCATCTTGGTAAACTGCTATGAATTCATTGATATAACCAAAAAAGGCAACATCCATTTCCCTTTGAAAAGTGGCACCAGCATTCATCAATCCAAAGGGCATCCTCACAAAAACATAAGTCCCCCAAGGAGTAGTGAAGGTTGTCTTTAATCTTTCTGATTCTTTGACAACTACTTGGTTGTATCCGGAGAAACCATCCAAGGTAGAAAGCATCTCTGACCCTGTTACAAGCTGCAACATATTCTCCATGTTTGGAAATGGGTAGTTTTCCTTCATAGATGCTTTGTTTAGATTCCTAAAATCCACACAAAGTCTGATATCACCATTCTTTTTCCTAACTGGCACAAGGTTGGCAACCCAAGAAGAGTATCTAGTAGGCTGAATGATGCCACCATCTCTCAATTTCTTCAACTCTTCTTGCATTTTCATGGAAAGAAGTGGGTTAATGGGCCTTTGTCTTTGTCTAAATGGCTTAGTTTTGGCCTCAAGAGGAATCTCATGCTGAAATAAATCTTCTCTATATGCCTTTAGCTCTGAATAAGACCAGGCAAGGCAGTCTTGATACTTCTTTAAAAGTTGGGCATAGGACTATTTTTCTTCTTTGCTGAGATGGCTGCCCAACCAAATCTTCCTTGGTTTGTCCTTGGTTCCCAAGTTGTGCTCTTCCACATCCCTTGAAGCAAACAAGTTTCTATTAATGATACAATCAACATTGCTAAAGTTGGATTCAAGTGCCACAAGGCCTTTAGGAATGGTGTTTGTCTTCAATTGTATTATATCCTTGTCAAACAAGGTTTCTTTACCTTCATTCATGCACACCATTGGTTCCCAATCAATGTTTTGACCAGAAAACTCACCTTGGCATTGTAAGAACCTCAAGATTTGTGCATCATCATCAAAAATCTGCCAATGTTTTACATTATCCGGGACAGCTGGCCTTGTTAGTACTTCAATGTCATATTCACAAAATGGTGAGATGGTGCAATTGTCAAATCTAGAGCCAAGGACAGCCAGCTTATCAGCAGCAGCATTAATATTTCTATCATGATAAACAATGTTAAAGGAATCAAACATTTCAATCAAGTCGTAAACAACATTCTTATATTGCTTCATACGCTGATTTTTTGTGGCATACATCTTCCTTACTTGATTGACCACCAACTCTGAATCTTCCTTAACAACAATATCCTTCACTCCATATTTCCATGCAATCCTTAATCCTAATAATAATGCCTCATATTCAGCTATGTTGTTAGTGCATTCAAAATTGAGCTTGAAGGAAAAAGGAAACTCTTCTAAACTAGGAGAAACCAACACTATACCAGCACCATTCCCAAACTTGGAGCAAGCTCCATCAAATAGTAATGTCCATGGAGAACCTACCATACCAAGGCACTCTGATTTGTCCATCTTATTCTCTTTTCCATCAGCAAAACCAATGAAGTTGTTAACATCTACATCAGCAAACAACACTTCATAAGAAGCATTGTTGGGATCTTCAATCAAGTGTAACATCTTCTTTTCACCATAGAGTTTGACAAGGCTGCCCTCAATGGGAATGGTGGTGAAAGACATGTCCATTTGAACACTACCACCAACACTTGCAGCCCACTTTCTTGACAAAAGCATACCCCATTTGGCAGGGCAATCAACAATTACAACATCAAGTTTTAAATTCTTACCCGGATAGGCTGCAAGTTGCACTACTAAACCCTTCACACATCCAACAACCGGCACTTCCCTTGAATCCATGGCTGTACACTTCCCATATGCTGTTGTCACCTTGATATCCAACTCATTCATGACTTCTAGAGGCATGACATTACATGATGCACCGGAATCAAACATGCAATTGTGAAGCAACCTATCTTTTATGAGAAAAGTTGTGAAGAATGGATCAACATTCAATTGGGAATCAACCAAGGATGTCCCCAAATATACTTCAGGTGCCTCTCCAAAATCTTCCATTGGTGGTGGTGTTTCAAGGCCAGCAATGCTTTGAAGAGGATTCTCAACAACATTTACATTTCTGCTTGGGGTAATCTTTTCTTCTTTCAATCCCAAGTACTCGAATGCTCTCTTCTTATGCTCAGGAATTCTAAGCAATTCAATAATTGGAACACTCACTTTAATTTGGCTCAAAACCTGGGCTATATCATATGGAACATTCTTTGGTAAAACAACATTGGAAGGGAAACAAGAAGGTTCATCAGATGGAGAAGTATTCTTGGCAGCCTGGGCATGAAGAGGACTGATATTTTTGCATGGGACAACAGGGTTCTTGGCAATTGTTTCTTTTCTAGGATTGTCTTTGGGAATGCTTGTGAGCAAGGGTGTCTTTGGTTTGGCTTGAGGACCAGCTCCCCTAACAACTTTACTTCTAGTATTGTACTCTTTCTCTTGACCAACCACAACATTCATTAACAATTGTCTATCTTCCTCCGAAGGAATACCACCATCATACTTCTTGATCATTAAAGCCCTTAGATATTCAAAGTCATTATTAGGAATTTCAAAGGCCTGAACTACATCTACATCATGAATTTGAGGAAGAGAAAGAAATGGTACCCTCTTTATGCAATCCCAAAAGGTTGCAGCAGTCCTTGCACTTATCACATCTGTTGATGTTGCTGCTTGTTGTGAGCCTGAAGAGCTGCCCATCATACAAATGTCATCATCCATTTCATTCTCATTATCATCATCAATATCTTGCTGGTCCATTTCACATGGAGGATGAGGAAGAAAACATCTATCACACCAATCCATATCAGCAATTTCTTGAACAACAGCAACTCTTGCAGTCAGAGGGTCAGGCACCACTCTATTTTCACGTGCTTGGGGTTGTCTATTTGCAGATCCAATAGGCCCTTTACCTCTATCATCTTGTCTTTGATCACCCCTAGGATGATTGCCAAATCTATCATGGTTTTGAGTTCTTTGCTGTCCTTGTGAACTTTTCCCAATTCCTTTCTCAGCCCGGGCTAATTTGTAAGAAATTTCTTTAACAGCCCCTGCCAAAGTCTTGACAACATCTTCTAAATCAGCACCCTTGCTAGCTTGAGGCTTCTCAGGGTTTATCAGCTTCACACCATCCCTCTTAAGTGGTTTACCAATAGCTTTAATATTATTTTCAATTTGAAGTGCCATGGTGAAAGCTTGCCTCAAGTTTGTAGGATTTTTGTCTCTCAAGTAATAGGCTACCTTTTTATCAAATGCATCTGCATATTTGATCAAGCAAGATTCATCACAAGGCCTCAAAATGACAGGAAACCTTCTCAATGTTTTATTGAATCTTGTATTGAAGTCATGGACTGTCTCATTCGGGTTCTTCTTGATATTTTCAAATTCAGACAAAAGAAATCTAGGATCAGTCCTGTCACCATACTGCAATCTAAATGCATTTTTCATCTCAGTCCATAAATCAATAGAGTTATCAGGTAGAGCCTTGTACCAATCCCTAGCATCTTCCTCAAGTGTATGGATAAACAACTTGATATACACATCCTCAAATTCTATCTCAAAATCTTCCATCATATTATCAAACAGTTTGAGATGCTGATCACCGGTAATGGCATTGTTACCTTGGAATTTTGGTAACCTATTTCTCACATCTTGTGGGACAACATTTGGATAACCATCCATTCCTCCAAAATTTATAGGACCAAAGGTGTTAACAACAAATGGAGGTCTAGGCTGAGCCATATTGTTTGGTGGGGGTGATCTTGGAGGTGAAACAAGCTGGTTGGGAGTAGTAATGGGTCTGATTGGAATAGATGAGTGATCTTTAAAATGACAACCCCCCAAAGGCTCTCTCTCTTGATAAACTTTAGCAAACTTAGAAACCACAGGAGCAGATTTAGGAGCAAGTTTTTTAAATACACAAGAAGGTCCCTCACCTGATGGAGAATGAAAATCAGCAAGAAGATTGCCTGAATCAGATCTACTTGAAGAAGAATTATAATCTTCAATAACAGGCTGCTCTCCTTCAAATTCAACTATGGGGATCTCTTTCCTTGCAACCAAATCACCAACCACTTTCCACACTCTTCTTCCTTCTAGTTCTGAGCTTCTTGATTCGGTGAGCAACTTCTTAGAAGAGTCCTTGATGAAGAGGGATCTCCTTCCCTCCAGCTTGACAGATTTAAACAACAAGTTTCAAATGACAGAAATGTGTAAGACAACTGGTATTTCAAGATCCAAACAACATGGAGTCGCCACTAAGGATTTCCACCTTAGTTGTGCAAGAAAGCACTAAAATATTCTGTCAAATGTATGCTATGACTGAAAAATTTGCAAGGATTTACAAATCAGATCTTCTTCTTCTTGATTCAACCAAAAACAATGCATCCAAATCATATAAACTGCTAGTAAATGAGAAGAGCAAGCTGAGTTTGAAATCTTTTTTACCCAAAACATGCAGATCTGAAGTATGAAATGATATCTCAAGAATGTAACAGCTCAAATACTTGATCACACAAATGCTCAAACCTTTCAAACACTTCAAAACCACCAATAAATTATGAAAAATCCCCAGCAACGGTGCCACTCGGGTGTTGGTATCCAATTTTACTCTCCTTCACAACTTGAACAACATCATAAATTTGCACAAGACACTCAAGGATAGATAGATGTTTTGTATGTCATTTGTAGCCAGGGAAGCACACCTATCTACTTGTTTGCATTCAAGAATTGAGGGAGTGGATAGCACCTTCAAGAGGGTTTTGATCTAACCCTCACTATTTTAGGTTGTGCCTATCAACCAAGGCAAGAGAACCTATATTGCAGCCCTTATGTGGTAAGGAGATGGAGATATCCTTGTGTTTTGCATATGATATGGAAGAGGCTTTGTGAAAACATGATCAAGTATCCATTATCCAAACTCAAAGGAGTTGTCACTACTAAATGATGGAAATGTTTTCAAAACAAAGCTAGAGCTGCTAAAGACATGATAAAACCCTGATCAACTTTGTGCATTTTAGTGAAAGGATTGAATTCTTTTGTGGACACACAATGCAAATGCAGGGGTATTGTAGGTAGGATGAGTTAGTTTAAAATGAAATTCTGATGAGAGATGTTGGGACAAGAGTAGCTAGAAATCATCACCTTCTTTGGGAAGCTTTGCAAATGAATTACAACACCTAAACAACAGAGATGTTTCAATGAATTTGAAGTGCTCTTTCAACCAGGATGTGTGCACACATGGATGCCCAAATCTGCACTATTCCATACAAACTTTGATAACCTGCCACAAAGGCTTGAAGCAAAATATCAATGAAGCATTTAGAAACCCTTGTTAGATCATGACCTAAGGTACACCCAAAGGTTTACAAACACCCTCAATTTACAAGGAAGGTAAGATGAATTTAAATCTGTTTATCTTCACTCAAATGAATGCTCTTCTGAATGGAAGATTGCAGATGCCTTCAAACCCTCTACAAGAAATGAGACCATGTATGACCAATAAAGATCCCAAACACAAGATTGCAACATGAGCATGAAACACAAATTGAAAACATACTGAAATACAAGTGTATGCAAGCTTTGCCAAGAGATAAAACCAGTTAATCCAAGAATTTGATCAAATATATCAGCAAGGGAATGTTATTTAGACAATCTCAAAGCTTGTTGATGGCTTTACAGCTGAAACCAACTCAACATGATGAACATTTGATGCAAACAGGAATCAAAAATGGCTCTCAGGTAGTTTCTCCAAAAGAAAATGGACTTCTTCCAGTTTTCCTCGTGAAAATTCTTCTCTCTTTCTCCAAAATTCTCAACAGACTTTACAAAATGCCTCCAAATTACATAATATACCCTATGCCAGCTTGGATCCTTGCATCCCAAGCAAAGAATATGCCAAAGGGATCAAATTTGTTACAAAACCCTATCCATTTGATGAAAAATGATATAAAACTGTAAAACAGCTCGCAAAATGCCAGAGATGCACAAATATTTTAAAATATTGCATGGATTCAGATCCTTATCCATCCCAGGGTCACATTTTTGTCATTCCACCATGCCAACATGCATTTGCAATCATTTTCCACCCTTTTCCCTCATCATTTTTAACTCTGCAACTTTAATTTTTCACTTTTCACGTTTTTACACGGGCTGAGAAAAATATTTCATGAAAATCACTATAGGGCACCGAAATAGCTCAAATGAATGATGCCATTGCATCCAGAAGGTCGAGGGGATGTGATTTCATATAAAATTTCATGCAATTTGGTGCAAAAATGATGATTCCAAGCATCTTGGAGCTCCAATGGCGGCAAGAAATGAAAACACTCAGCAACCGTTGATTTAAAATCAACTTTAAATTTCCACCCTCCACGTGTCTTGATGAGATTCGACATGTAGGCTCAAAAATATCTTCTTTGACTTCTGGATAAGGTGGACACATGTCCAAATACCATTGGACCGGGCATCCAACCTTAAAAATGCATTTCGAACCTTTTCTGACCTCGGGAAAATTTTGAAAATTTTCCCCGCATGCCCCCTGGACACGCCACGTGTCCCTAGGTGGACCCTACCAAGATCCGTGGGCCAAAATAACAAATTTTTCTCCTTTTGTGAAAAAAGGAAAATTTCCTTGAGAACCTCCGGGCCCGAACACCCGCTGCTTCCTTCTGCCACGTGGCGGTCTCCCATTCGCTGCGGAGCCAACCCCTCATTTTTCCTTCATTCCTCCACGAGCACAAAATCCTTTGGGGCCCGATGTCCCTTTTTAACTTTTGAACAGTGCCACGTGTCTCCCCTGATTGGCTGCGGGGGGACACCTCCAAATTTTCCATTTTACCCTTGGTTCATTTTTTCCCTTTGAAATTTTTACCAAAGTTTGTAAAAATTTTCCATTTCTTCTTTGCCTCCAAATCTCCACCAAATTTTGGACACCCCGTGTCCTTGGCTTTTTCATTGGTTTCATTGTGGGCCCATTTTTCAATTTTTACCCTGCAAACATAAAGGCAAAAATTCATAAAATTTTCCTTCAGCCCCTTCATCCATTTTCTCCTCCTGGACACGTGTCTTCCTCCTAATTGGAGGCGGGCCCTTCAGGGCCAAATTTTAACTTTAACATTTTGAAGTTAAAAATTTCAAAATTTTCACAAACTCCCCCCTCCATGCTGACTCCCTGGACACGTGTCCACATTTATTGGAGGCGGGCCTTTGGGTCAAAATTTTACCTTGGCACAGGCAAAAAAACAATAAAAATTTTCAAGTCCCTCCTCCACCCATTTGACCTTCCTGTGCCACGTGTCACCTTCCAATTCGTTGCGGGCTCTCGGGCCAAATTTTTCCATTGGCATTTTGAAGCCAAAAACTTCAAATTTTTCCACTCTTTGCCTCTTTTCCCTCCTGGACATGTTTCCTCTTTTCATTGGATGCGGGCCCTTGGGTCAAAATTTTCCCGCAAATCCCCGAATCAAAATTTTTCTCCAACTCCCCCCGCCACATGTCCCCTTCCCATTAGACGCGGGCCTTCGAACCAAAAAATGACTTCGAGAAATTTTCCAAAATGGAAGAAAATGTTCTAAGTGACCCCCGCCACCCGCCGATCCTCCAACCAATCAAATCATGCCACGTAGGCATCACTACTGTAGCAAATGCGGGGCCACGGAGCAAAATTTTCCTTTGTCAAAAGTTCAAAAAGTAACAAGTTATAATATTTTCCCGACCGCTCCCGGCCAATAGTGACCTGCCACGTTAGCAATAACATGCAAGGATAATTTTGACGGGTAGATGACACCCGTATGCCCGTCAAAACGTAAAAAATGCAGGGGATGCCCTAGAAATCAAAAAAATTCATAAGGAAGGTAGATTTTTCCATTTTGAATCCAATGAATCATGATTTCACAATGGTTTAGGCCTGGGGATTAGGATTTTAGCAACAAATAACTCAGGATTCGATCTATTTCAAATTTTTTTCATGAATTAGGGCAAGGAAAAAATGACACAGCCCATGTAAATGAAAAAATTAGGGCACAACAAAGGGGAAACTTGGATTTTGCTTCAATTTAGGGCAATATGAGGGCACTTTCAATGCATTCAAATGGAAAACATGAATTGCAGGCCACCAGATAGAACAAATGAACGTTTTGGAGCAAAAATGGAACATGGAAATTAAGGCTTGATAGGTCTTCACTTTGGGGGCATCTCTTACTCCCGGTCTCAAGCCAAATGCAATCATCTTCCACTAACACTTCTACCATTTGTCCGAAGATGTTTCAACAACCCAAACCACACATGAACATAATTCTCGATACATATTCTATTGTATCATCCTCATCTATACCCACCCCTCTACTTGCTAGCTGACATGTTCCAACACCATCTCTTGTATCTAAACCCACTGGTGTTCTAGGGATCACACCCACATCAAACCTTGCACATCCCCCTGTCAGGATACACTTGACCACATCTTCCCATATACCTATTGAACCAATCCCTCAACCTAAATGAAAAACCCAACCTTCTAATCTGCATGCACTAACCTCACCAACTACACCTTTATCACCTTCACCCCTACCATCCATCTAGGGACCTCACCCCTCTACCTTAACAAAATCTACTCTCTCTAGGGGTAAGCCTAAAATTCACTTGACCCCTTCACCATAGCCTGCATCTCTACCTAGGCAAACCTTGCATCCTTTATATCCATCTATAACTTCTTTGCCTCCTATACCACCATTACCTTCTATACCTCCTTCACTACCTATGAAATTTTCTTCCACCTCACCTGTACCTCCCTCTCGACCTTGACCAACACCTACTGCTGCACCTCAGTTTTCCCCTTAGGTCACTCATCCTCTCCCACCATCTTCCTTGCCATCTACATCACATGCTCCCCCTACACCTCTACCTAAGAAAAAGCACCAAAAATTGAAAAAAACCGTTAATTTCCAAAGAGGTGGTTAAACTTACCCCTCTTTCTATTGCTTCCCCTACACCAAAGAAAGTACAACCCAAATCCAAGACTGCATCACCTCCACTACCACCACAACTACCCAATCTTCCAACCAAGCCTACTTTCACTTTGCATTGTGATCCACTAGTAGGATCATACGCCACCATTTTGGCTAAAATCCTGGAAATCTCTACTATCACCCTCCCTCCTCTTAGACCTTACGACCCTCTTAAACCTAAACCAGAAGGGTTTGATGATACTAAAATTTGTGCTTACCATCATGTGCCAGGACATGATGTTGAGAACTATAAGGGTCTAAAGGTTTCCCTCATTCAATTATGTCCTTCTAACCCCAATTTTGATGATGATGACCTCCTGGATGATGAACCTATTTCACCCTCACCACCTTCTTCACATCTTCCTCCTACACCTATACCACGAACTCCATCTTCACCACCACAACCTTTCTGTCCATCTCTGAAATTTGAAATCAACATGGTCTGCATCTGCGAGATTACTGCACCTTCTCCTAAATTTCGGTGCTGGACACTCATCGCAGAAGGCTCTTATCCACCTCTTGGTAAATGTCCCTCCTGCCGGTATACCTTTCAGGTTAACCCCACCACATCCACCTCTCTGCCTCAAATTAATATGGTTCACATCGTTACCCAAGGTTAGCGAGACAAAGGGAAAGATAAAATAGCCTATCCATCACCCAAACATGTACCTAACATACCAATTACACCCACACCTAAAGTCACTATCCATGGTCCAACATATCCTATTTCTGATGGGGTTACACACCGCGCAATGCTCAAACAATTACACCAATCTCCTCTCAAAATTTCCTTATACAATCTCATCCAAACCTTGTAGTCACATCTTCAAGCCCTCATGGAGGTCCTTCAATCTATTGAGGTTTTACCTAATGACCCCACACTTGTAGCATCTATTATCACACCTCATCATATTTCTTCTCTCACCAAATTTCCATCTACCTCATCACCTTCACCTACTCACCAAGTTCCTATCCTCAGTTTCTTGGATGAAAAAATTGTCCCCCACCAAATCGATGACCTAGATCTTGCACTTTTCATATTTGTCCATATCGATAATATATGCATTTGACGTGTTATGATCGATGGGGGAGCTAGCATTAACATCATCTCCTCTCACGCATTCGAACAAATGCGCATACCCAATAACTGCATGCATAAACATCTAGTCATGTTGCATTCATTCAATGACGCTATCACCTCTACCCTTGGCACTATCATCCTCCACATTCGTGTGGGTCCCCGTACTGTTTTTGAGCTGTTATACATTTTGGAAGGGGAGTTTCAATAGAATTTGTTGCTTGGCAGACCCTGGATTCATGCCATGGGTTGTGTTCCTTCTACTTTGCACCGATGTGTAAAGTTTGAACATGAAGGACATTCCTATACCATTCTAGCAGACCCATCACCTTTCAAAACTTACAACATGCTTTACCAGCCCAATGATGTCCTTGTACCTGTTAAGGCATCTACCTCCCTGCCTACATGTTCTTCCCACATGACCCCATCCACCAATGCCATTGCAACCTCACCTTTGCCCAAATATTCTATTCCCACCACTACTGTCACTTCTACCAGTCACACATCAACTTCCCAACTAACCAACACCTTCGTCGATCTAACTTCTAACACTTCCTCCATTCCAGCCACCAATATATCAACCACTGATCCCTTGGAAGGTGTTTTTCAATGCTTCACTATGGGGGAGTATCACCTGTACAATGTCAATACATTCCTTACTCCACAAGAGTATGGAAACCTTCACCAGCATCCTCACTATGATCACCGCATAGGCGAGCATCTCCTTTATGGTCCTCCCCACCTCCGTACCCATCTTACCTATGGGGGACTTGATATTTCCACTTGAACACCCAAACCACCATCACAAACCCGACATTTTTTGGCTGACCTTCAGTCGCTTACCAACCGCCGCTTCTCTCACACTTTCCTACACCAATGTGCCTGGAGGGGTTTCAGCTTTGGCCTTTACGAGCAAGGTTGTCACACTGTTATTTCATGTACCATTCGTAAACACAATGATTGTAGTGGAATCAGTTTTACCAAACTACCTGCCAAAAAGCCCCGTATTGAACTCATTGAAGACATTGACCCCTCTCCACCTTCTTCACCTACCCCACCTTAACCACCTTGACAAAGGGAGTTGATGGATCCTGAATCTATCCCTCCTGCCTTTTTTTTCATAAATACCATTTCCTTGGGGCCTCTAACCTATCACCGTGATGGTGAGGCTCCTATCTCTCTTCCTTTCTTGTATCTTGACATGATAAGGGACGATACTCCTATTAATGTCATTCAATGTCAGGATGATGAGTCTATACTCACCTACCTTGGTGCTGAGGACTCTTATATTCACTAGTCATTACCTTCTGAGACACAAACAATGTTGAATGAATAGACTATCGAAAATGAACATCCACACTCAAGATGACCCCCACATTCTCAAGATTGGCCAATCTCTAGATCCTTCTGAACATGAGGCCATGCTTTCACTTGGTCCTATGCTGACATGCCTGGAATTGATCCCACTATCGTGGTTCACAATATTGTAACCATTCCCGATGCCAAACCCGTAAAAAAAAAGTTGAGGAAAATGCACCCTCACATTGCTCTTCTTGTCAAAGAAGAACTTCAATGCCTTCTCTCAGTTTCCTTCATCTTACCCATCGATTACCCCCAATGGATTTCTAACATCGTCCCTGTCACTAAGGCGACAAGGGGACTTCACATTTGCACCAATTTCTGTGATCTCAACCTTGCCTACCCAAAAGATGATTTTCCTCTGCCTGGTATTGACCAGTTGGTTGACCTTACCGCTGGCCATGAAATGTTATCACTTATGGATGGTTTCTGGGGTTATAACCAAATCTTGCTCACTCTAGAGGATCAACAGAAAACCACATTCATTAACCCTTGGGGGACCTTCTGCTATCGAATCATGCCTTTCGGCCTTAAAAACACTAGTGCCACCTATCAATGGGCTATGACCTACATTTTCCATGACATTATGCACCGTATATTAGAAGATTATGTAGATGATCTTCTTGCCAAATCCAAACATCAGGCTGAACATCTTATTGTCTTGAAAACCATCTTTGACCGCCTTATCAAGTATTGTGTTTGCCTCCAACCCAAGAAATGTGTCTTCACAGTTCTCTCAGGAAAGCTCCTACAATTTATCATTTCCTTACATGGTATAGAGGTTGACCCTGCTAAATTCAAGGCCATTCTCGATATGCCTCCACCCACTAACCTTCACTAGCTTCGTAGTTTGTAGGGAAAGTTGCAATCTATTCATCAATTTATTTCCCAACTCTCCGACCATTGTCAACCATTTCATCACCTTCTCAAAAAGGATGCCTCTTTCAAATGGGATGATGACTGCCATAAATCTTTTGAGGCCTTAAAATAATACCTTCTCCAACCACCCGTACTTGTTCCACCTAAAGATGACCAACCCTTCTACCTATACATCTCAGCCACTGATCACTCTCTAGGGGTCATGCTCGCTCATTGTGACGAACAACATAGGGAGTAGGAAGTTTATTACATAAGCCATACTCTTCTGGACTACAAAACCTGATACACTCACCTTGAAAAACTTTGTGTAGCCTTAGTTTTTGTTGCCACCAAACTTCGCCATTACCTACTCAACGAAAAAACCTATGTTGTGACCAACACTGACCCCTTACACTTCATGTATGCTAAACCTTACCAAAATCAACGTGCCACATGTTGGGTCATGCTTCTTGCTGACCTAGACCTCAAATTCATCTACCAAAAATCTATCAAAGGCCAGGCCATTGCTGACCAGCTGGTGATGTGCCTCTTGCTGGGAATCAATCTTCGAACTTTGATTTCCCTGACGAATCCATTGCTAACCTCTCTTTGGATGATGACCCTTACCAAATGACCTTATTCTTTAACGTTTCAAAATGTTAGCGTGGGGGTGGTACGGGCATTATCCTCATTCCTCTTGATGGTGAACCCATGCCCTTATCATTCAAACTCGACTTCGAATGCACCAACAATATCACTGAATACGAAGCACTCATATTAGGACTCATGATTGTCTATACCTTAGAGGTTAAGTCCATTAATATCTTTGGTGACTCTTAGCTAGTATTAAACCAATTCAATGGTGTTTATTAGTGTCATAATGAAATACTTCAAGAGTACAAACGTTACGTTGGCATCATGTTGACTACCTTTGACCACTATAAGCTTCAAACTGTTCCTCAATCCACCAATAAATTTGTGGATACCATGGCCTACCTCACTTCCCAAATACCTGCTTCACCTAACGATGTAGACATATTTGTTACCATAAAACACATACCGATCACCTTCTTATAAATCTTATTGTGTTAACCTCATCTGAATTACCTCACTAAACACACAAGACCTTTGGTATAAGCAGCTTGTGGACTACCTTTCCCTTTCCATATTGCCTCCTGATCTCACATGTAATGGAAAATGTAACTTTCTCAAAAATTCCTCTCATTATGTCATCATGGGTGGCCTCCTCTATAAATGTGGCTTTGATGGTATCCTCTTACAATGCCTTACCAGTTCTGAAATTCCCTATACCATTAAAGAAGTTCACGATGGCATCTGCGGAGGTCACTTCAGTGGCCTTGTTGTTGCTAAATGCATTCTTCACCTAGGCTATTACTAGCCAACCCTCAATCATGATTATTGTGACTACATTAAACATTGTGTAAAATTCCAACAACATGCCAATCACACCTAGCCATGCCTTACAGGTCTCTCGTGACCTTTGGCCCTTCTCTCAATGGGGTTTGGATCTTGTCGGAGAGATCAATCCCCATTCTTCCCTAAGACATCAATGGATCATCACCGCTACCGAATACTACTATCAAATGGGTTGAATTTGTACCCCTCATCTCTATGAAAGCTAAGAAAATATGTGAGTTCATCAATCATCACATTATTTTTCGCTTTGATGTTCCATATCACCTTATTACTGATAATGGAAAACAATTCAAAAACAAAACTCTACAGAAACCTTTGTGACGCCTTCAGCATCCAACTAAGCTTCTCCTCACCTTATTACCCACAAACCAATGGCCAGGCCGAATGCACCAACAAAACCTGAAAAAAATTCTCATGAAAGTGCTTAACGATACTGGGAAGGATTGGCATACGCACATTCCTTTCACCCTCTGGGCATACCTTACTAGTATTTGTACCTCCACCACTGCCACTTCCTTTTCTCTGATCTATGGTACCATGGCTGTTTTACCTCTCGAAGTCCAGATCTTCTCTCTCTGTATCTCTCTTCAAGATATGCTTACTGATGATGACTTTCACCAAGATCGTTTAGCACAACTTGAGTTATTAGATGAACGTCGTCTTCATGCTCTCGACCATCTCTAAGTCTACCAAAAACGCATCAAGCGTGCCTATGAAAAACGTGTCCATGAATGCACCTTCAAGGTCAATGATCTCATCCTCAAGGAAAATTAACACGTAACCAAAGCAGAAAAAGGAAAACGGGGCAAGTTTACTCCTAATTGGCTTAGACCATACATCGTGACCCATGACTATGGATCAGGTGCTTATCACTTGTCTTCAATTGATGGTAAGCCCAAACCTGAGCCCCTTAATGCCTTGCATCTTCGACCATTCTACTGTTGACTTGTAGTTCTGCATCACTACTTTTCTATTTCATGCTCGTCCCTTGAGCGCCATTCACCTTTCTCTTTTCCACACCTCATCCCCAATGGTTAAACAAGAATCATGTGATTACCTGTCACCATTTTGCCTTATCTTGAATATGTGCACCACGGATCTACACATGGCATGATTCTCATGGATACTTTTCATCTTATTTTAGATGAGATCCCATGGTCATTCACCCTTGCCTTCTCAACAAGAACCAAATGCTTCACTATAGTCTAGTCCATGACTTAAAAGCTAAAAAATTTATTCCCAAAAATAAGGGATTAACTCCTTGAGTCAAACTTCCAATATAAAAGATGAATCCCTCAAAAGGACATCTTCCACCTTCAATTGTCTGCTGTAAGTAGACTGCTCCCTCAAAGGACAGCTATAAAAATCTCACAACACTCTACATAGTCTTTCCAAAAAGAGGATTATTTTCTCAAAAATAAAAATTTAGAAGCTTCCCGCATCGATCAGCTTCGCGAAGACCTCAAGGAGACATATATTAATCCCGTATAGACTTCCTGCATCGATCAGTCTATCTAACAAAGTCAAAAAGAAAATAAAAGTAAACTTTTTCATCATGGACTTATCTATTGTGATCTTGGATTTTTTGCCCAAGGCATTTGTACTTCACAACATATGACCTGATTACCTTCACCTCCTTTCACCCATTGTCTTTTCACTTCTTACCTTCAAGGGACCTGCTGAACCAATGCGACATTTTTTGATCATGTAACTATTCTTCACTCTTAGAATTATCAATCATGCAATGTCTTTAGGGTCTTATGTTCACTAGCCAATATCTGTATGATGTGTTTCATATGTTTTGATCCTTGCCAATCGGGTGGCTTTCTTGCCACCTCTTATCTTTTCTCTTCTTCATTACCTTTTGATCTTCCTATATAGGACTAGACTCTCGATGCCTGTCTTTTGGGGATTTTCTTCTCCCACCTCAATTCACCTAAAATCACCTTTACCTATCTACCCATACTCTACCCAAACTTAATTGACCTTGACCTAATCATCCCTATGACATGGACTCAACCCTACCTATCAACCTACCTACCTCTTCTTTTATCTTCTCATATTCTTCCCTAGCCTATGGGAGAACTACATCGGTCTTACCATACCTTTTCACCGAGACTATGTAGGTAGCACTTCCAGGGCATGGGGCCCTGGAAGGTTAGCTCAGCCACTCTTTACCCTAACCATTTCCCCCACCTTTACCTATTTTCCTGTTCATATCAAAAACCCAGAAATCTATCCCATATCCACATTTCATTCGACCTACATACACTCCTCATGTTTCACAAACTCTTTTACCACTACCATTATTTCCCATATTCATCTATAACCCATATTTAAACATTGTGCACCATTACATTCATTTTCTGTTAACATGTATTACTTTCCATTACTGAAATACACATCCATGCCTAAACAAACCTGAATCTCCATGCCTATCTTGACATCCTAAAAATAACTACTTGATCCATGCCAAAACTAATCCATGCCTAAACTATTTCTACTGATCATGCCTAAATATTTGGAAATTGACATCCACCATAACCTATGTATGACATCATCTCAAAAATACATGTGTGTATCACATCCGGCTCAGTTTATTTTAAGACCCTCTATACAAACAATAACTTGCGAAAGACGAATTTGAAATTAAATCACTACATGGTTGCCAAAAACATCTGATAGCCTAATTGCATCTACCCACTGATCATCCTCTTCTCCTAGTAAAATTTAATCCATATCAGTCAAATCATACATTCACAGGGAGGGAAACAATGCTTTGGCCAATTATGGCATTATTTGATAATGATAGTATCCCTTACATGCTTCAATGCCTTAAATAGATTTATTTGGCAATATGATTTAGCAAGATTTTGTTTAGGAACTCATGGAGTTGTCTCAAAACAATAGGATTGCCAAGCTGTATCACCTCCTACCTCAGATCATTTATCTAGGGTATCTATTTGGTGGAACACCTCTATCTCTATTGTGGTGGACCTCCTGCAAATAAAACACTCTCCCAGCCTTTCAAGGCATGACCAAGGATGAATGAAGTCATTCCAAAAGCCAATAAAAACACCTTATCAAAGAAGTTGAAGAGAGAAGATTTGTGGAGGAGGAGGAGAAGCGAATGATGAAGTCAATCTATCTAGGTCCCTGCACCAATTGAGGAGTACACCAATCACGCTCTGCTATGTTACACCAAGCTTGCACTAACTCATCTTCCCCTGCTGCCCCCTGCTGCTTGCCCCCGCCTTCGGTGCTGCTAATGCATCGTACCCACCCTATTTTTTTATAAGCCTCACTTTCTCCTCATTAGTGTCCATTTTGGAGGCTACAAATGGAAATATTGAAAATGAATCTGTAAAACATGGATCCCGCCTTGAAGACTTGAGTATACCCAAAGTCGACATGTCCCGGCTACAACGTCGGATCATGTTGTGTATCATGCATAGCTAACTACTTTTGCTGACATCGATTATTGTTTTTTTTGCCTAACCGGCATCGGTCACCTACCATTTTTAGGCCTTCTTCTGTACACAAGGGTATAGTCCCTTTCAAAAAACTATTTACCATTTTACCCACAATGGCCATTGAGACCAATGGAATCTGTTGATTGTAAATTGACCTCAAAAACATTACTGACCAAAAGAGATCCCATGCTGACCCTCCCATTGACGTGCGCCTATTACACCCTACCCACCTGCCGGTCAATTACCTTTACACTTTCTAGTTCTCAACTTTTTTTACAGGTATTCCTCATTGTCAAATCTGAATGGCCAGGATGTGAATAGGACGTTCGGTGTGATTGGGACACATGGGATCACCTCTCAAGCTGTGGGACTTGGGCTCGAGGTGAACCTCTGGAGAAGGCCGGCTTCCTCTTCCTAAACTAAGTGTTGTACTACTCCTAGTGTAACAAAAATGATTATCTAGTCCTATGCTAACATTTTCATGGGGTTTTAGGGAAAGAGATTTACAGAAATGAAACTATACTAGGGATGGTGATGCACCAAATAAAGGGTGTTTCCAGACTCAGGAAGGGTTAATTTGAAGAGGGTGTGTGCACCACAGGTCAACTTCACCTACTGCAACTTAGAGAGGGTACAGGATACCACAAACTAAGAGACACGCGTTCCCTTTGTTAAACTTTATCAGACCGAGAAATATACCAGTTTCCCAGTGAAGAAGGATGAACTCAAGAAGGGTGAACAGACACCACAACTCAACTGCATGCAATACTCCACCACTCGATAAGCACAAAACTCCAAGAACCTGCAATAGAAACTTAAACTTGCACAGTGTACCTGCAAGTACGAGAAAGGCACAAAGAAGCATAGAAGGATGAAAGGACCAAGATTAGTCACAAAACACACACTTTTATTGCTTCAATAACATGCACAATGCATCATACATTCAGAAGAGGCAATAGTTGTCATTACAGTCTTGAAGAGGAGGCTTGAAAGTTCTCTCAACACACAAGAACAACTTGCAGAAGAGAGAGGACTCTTGAAAAGTATACACTCGCCTGAGATATCTAACTGTCCAACTTGTCTGAACTATTGGAACCCTTTGAAATGAGCTTCCAACTTACATTTATAGAAGAATATGTGAGAAAGAAGAGGAAATGTCATAATTACATTCCTAAATTGAAGGCCCATGATGTATTTATTACAGTTAGTTGAACCACCTGAGAAGGTTCCATCATGGGTCATTAATTGCCTGATGACCTAGTCTTCTCAATTAATTAAAAGAATATTTAAATAAAATATTTAAATAATAAAATAAATATTATTATTAAAATATTTAAATAAAAATATTAAATCAATTAACATAATGTCGGGACCCCCCGTTGACCCATTTGACTTGAAGAGGAGGAGGGTCCATGTGGATAGAGTCTGCACATAGCCCAACTCGGTGAGTTTCGAATCCTCTATAAGCTCGACCGGAGCCAATTTACCCCACCGTCATGGCTTTTTGAACACCTTGTGAGCCAATCAAAATGAACTCAATTCTCCACAACTCGTCTTCCACCAGCTCTTCTCGATGCTTCGTGTCGTCTTACCTTCTTTCCAGAACCGAACTCCTGAGTTCTTCTCTGGCTCAACTCACTTGAATACCGAGCTTAACCCAACATTTCTGAAAAGAATGGTTTTACCACAATGCTCACGGTTCTTCCTTATTATATAACACTTGTAGTAAGAATGTTTTGGCTTTGCCATAATAAGCACAATTGTACCTTCCAAACGATGAGAAAATGCCATTACCAATAAAGACCTAATGCTGCCATGATGATGACCCAGGTTCATGCCCATAACATGTCGATAGACACCCTTAAGACTGATTCTTGGCCAAAGAGCCCTTCGGTATTTTGGCAGTGCACTCTGCAATCTCAGCTCCAATCAACAATTATGCCACTATTGGGATCTTAGTATGGCATAGGTAGCTGTGAGCTACACAATATACTCATTTTTCCAGAAACTAAAAAGATCCTTTATGTTACAATTTGCAACACATAAAAGAAGCCCTTCAAAAAAATACATTGAACAACTGGGGCAACCAAGAGGACCTTGGAAAAATGTACAGGTAACAACCATATGAATTCTTCCTTAGTCGTGGATCAAAGCTAATAGAAATAAAGCTAGATAAAATTAGCTTGAAACTACAGTATAATCGTCCATTGTAAAAAACAAGTTTCTCTGAACCTGGTAAAAGAATACTTTTTATTGTCTGATTGGACGTACATAATGGAAGGGTATAAATATTGCCTATTGCCCTCAGAGTTTCTCAAAGAGACCATTTACAAGTAACAAGGATGTAGCATACAAAACGGCCAACCAGGTATTTTCAGAGTTGACCTTCACATTCAATTCATTTCTAGGAGAAAAAATGCTGAGCAATATGAATCGTTTCATTCTGCACCGTAATAAACCTTCATCTCCTGATTCAGGGAAATTTTATGAAGCCTTGAATAGCGTGACTCCAATCCATCGTACACGGCAGTGAATATTTGTTTCCTGCAGCTGCCATGGATCTGAGTTCAGAATAAGGATAAGCCTACAGCTGCATTATGCTAGAGCATTGAGAATCCCAAATTTGAGGATGCATTCGATACTGAACAGATAACAACATAGTTGGACAACCTGCTTGCTGGAAGCGCTCAAAAAGGCTTCTACTATACTGCAACATGCCTGCTGCCTGGTGCGTGGGAGCTTGTCACCTATCACTTCATCCATCAGTTTTAACTTGATCATGTCAAACACTTCGCACATGAGCCAAATTGAGCCATTCTTTCCTCGCATCCTTTGATCTCCATGCATCGAATGCCACTCCACTCAATTGGTGAACTCAACTGATTCCTCAGGCAACTTGGTGTCATTCCCTTTTCCCATCATTTAATGGCACATTCACTTTGCCATCCATTCGGTCATCATTCTTCCTCCTGGTGACTCGCATTTAAAGACTCGGACCACTCCAAATGCGCGGTTTCATGACGGATCGCCATCGTATTAATTCCTCCTCCACTTGGCACAATTTCTCTGATTTCTCCAATTCACGGCCATTTGAATTCTCATGATGGTTTTCCATCCCAATATTTCCCACTTGGCAATGCTGATCCTGAATTCTCCTACAGCCGCCATGGTATGATCTACATGGTTTGCCATTTGATCCAATTTTCCACTTGAAATATAGTGAAATGTTTCCCATGCCTTAGCGGGATTACCTGCTCGTTTTCCCATCATCGTGCTCCCGATTTTTTGGCAGTAGACTCAATCTTCTCCCACGCTCGGAAACCTTGTGATGGCTTGACATCACCAATCATTTCCAATTGACCATGCTCACCTTATTTTCCACCTGGGATTGGAGTGCGGGGCTTCGCATGCCATATTTCATTTTGGAAGATGGCCACTTGGAAATTCATGGAATTTTCCCTCATGCATGAGGAGATATCATTCTCTCGGTGCAAACATTTCAGCTGTAGCTTGTAAGGTGTGATAATTCCAACAGAAACCTTTATGCCTGCCAACTTAGTGACTCGTTGAAGATGCTCATGAATATTCTGATATGAAAATATTCTGATCCACCTTCCATGAGATTCTCTTCCATGAGTTACATCGTAAAGCATGTAAGGTCTCGATAGAAAATCTTTGTAATAAATTTCATCAGATCTCCCGGTAACACTCTCACTGTCACTTAATCGATTTTGATAAAAATATCTTGAAGGAAAATCCCGAATTTGAGGATGCATTCGATACTGAACAGATAACAACATAGTTGGACAACCTGCTTGTTGGAAGTGCTCAAAAAGAACTTCTTCTATACTGCAACATGCCTTATATCTCGTTGAGCTGCCTGTGCACCGAATGCTCGGCCGAGGAAGGTCTGAACACCGTTATAATTCACAAATACCCTCTTTTTCTTGATGTCATCTTTTTATTAAAGAGTCTTACTCATTTTACATTGGTATCCTCTGATGCTTATACTATCTTCCTGGGTCGATAGAAATCCTTCCATTACGTAATTACAAACCCAAGATTCAATGATGTTGAACCTCCCATATCTGCATAATCTCATATCATCTCGGTCAAACAAGATTATTCTCCCAAGTGGTTGGTCGAGCACTGTCTTTTCCAATGGATTAGACCTGGCCTCATGTTAACTTAGCTTTCCCTGACTCAGCCTTCATATCTTTTTGCATCGATCTCTACCGAGATCCTTATAGAGTTCCTTTCATTCGTCAATTTTCAACTAGCTATATTTTGTATTAACAAGATCTCATCGAGCTCTTACAACTGAGAGACTTTACCGAGATGATTTCCGAGATGACTATCAATTTGACACCGGGTTCTCTATCAACTCGACCCCGAACTCTTCACTGAGTTGAGATCAACTGGGTGCCTTTCGATGCTAGGTGATCTCTTCATATGCAATTTAGGAATTATTTTTAATTATTGTATCTCGATAATAACCGGAGGTGGGTTCCTGGGACTATTATTTCATTTTGAACGTGATAGGACCCCATTGTCCAATCTTGCCATGTGTGCAAAATTGGATAAAACTGTTGAATGCTTGACATCTATGGAACACTGCAAAAATTTTTAATGAAGCAGATTTTGAACTTTTATGGAAACCTTGAACCTTCTTGTCCTTGAAACCCTTTCAATGATGAAACAATGTGCAGAAACAACACACAAAACATAGCAACAAGGAAAGCAAAACAGCATACACGATGAAGAGGGAGAAGGTTGAATATTCCCTACCATAAAGGTGAAGCCCACCAATGATCGATGGGGGCACAACTATGTTCCATTCTTAGCATAGGATCGCCAAAGTATGAACAAGCGTAATGACAAATGGGGCATTACATTCCCCAATATTCAAACCCTCTTCTTCTTAACAATTATAATGAAATGAAAAGTGAGAACACAATGTTGAAGCTTGCTCAAATCTCATAAACATAAATATAAAATTAATCACAATACATAAACATAAATTTATATCTAAAATGTGCATTATCATGTAAATCAATCCCATTGGTAATTATTATCAATCAGTAATAGCTTCCACAGTATGCACCCCCTAATATAAACATCGTGGAAACAACAGAAAATGTGTGCTATTGTAATTGCAATGACATTCTTCAATTCCCTAAATTCAGAAGGTTGAGCCAGACCCTCAGCATTTTATTTGTAGGATTTTTCATGGTCATTGAGCTACTCCCATCGCATAGCGACCAAGCCCCTCAAATCTGTAACGTCTTTCCTGATCTTATAAAAAACCCTGAAGCCAAACATAATTTGTTTGGTTTGGTTAGAGATAAGGGTTGGGGCCTGAAAATCTTGTAAAACTGCTAGCGTCACGTTTTGAAAAGACAATCCACAAATCCATTCCATATATACTTGGCTAGATAGGTATTTCAAAACATTTATAATCTAAAAAACAGTTTCGCTGAAGTATAATAAATGTAATCATTATCCTGCTAAGCCATACTCTGTTCAAACGCCTAAGCTGGAGATACAGATAAATGAAGTCAATGATTTCCAACATGAGCTAGTCCTTCAAGGTCAAGGAATATAGCACTGATAAATCCTTCATAACATATTGTGTCATCTAGAGTTGGGTGTTTGTAAGTTTTTTGTGGGGGACCAGGAGCTAATCCTTTACCTGCAACAGGGAAGAGCGTAATTTTATGCTTAGACTCAAAAGGGACCAGTATAAGGGAAAACATTGCATTTGAAATACAAACAGAAGAATATCATTCAGAAAATGTCACTAATCTTCATCCAAATCTGGCGATTCTAGAACCAGAGCTTACTCTGGCAGGGTTCGAGTCCCAAATTCTTGTTGGGTTGCCGCTTATAGTCACTATTAGACCATGTTACAAGGAAATGTTACTCCTTGGTTGTCAAGCTACAAGGAAATGTTACCAAATTTACTCCTTGGTTGTCAAGCTACAAGGAAATGTTACCTGTGTGGCATTTAGCAGCTACAGCCGATATATCTTCATAGTCAAAGGTTGTAAAAAGAGACCCACAGGTTCCACAGATGCCCTGAACAGAAGGTAGCCTAAGCCTATTCCCTACAGGAACAGTTGTAATATTTGGACCTTGCAGTCAAGGACAAGGATTGAGTGATCCCAAATTACTCATATTGACTGAACAACTCTTTCAAACATCTTCAATACCCATGTTATCTATTGCTTTGTTTTCAATCCCACATGGTCCACAAGCACATTTCAATGTAGTGGCTTCGACATACATTATCAAAATCAAATCCAAGGTTTGCGTGTTCCAGAACTGGTGTAATATTATAAGTATTTTCTATATTGTATATATTTTCTTGAGATTATATATGATGCCATGATCCACAGATGCTGCAGTTGTTTATGTTAACTGTACCATTGCTGGAAAGACTAATGGCTTGAAAACTTGCTATCTTGTCATCAGTTAGATTTCGATTCTGTCAGTACATTGGTAGTTGTAACTCACAATGTTTATTTAGTTTCTTTAAACAAACAAATGAAAAATATTATTTGTTTCAGATATTCTGTTTCCATAGTTCAGATTCATATTTTACTTTCTTGGAACTTCCAATGGTGACAGAAATTTTTAGTTGGGTTCATAACAGCAGTGTCTGAATACATTCTTCATGTAGTGAGAGAAGCCCTAGCCATGACAGATTTTTTAATAGAATTAAAGAGTTTATTAACCCACATAAATCAATAACCAGGCTTATGAAAAAACATATAATTAAGAGTCTCCTTCGTATCTATCTTTTTCAGAATATTTTGAGCTTTAATGAAATATACCAAAAGTCATGGATCTTGGAGCTTGAAGGTTCTGTAAAGGATGGGATTGGGTCAATCAAATTAAGATGGTAAGAGACTTGCCTTACTGACAGCCGGAATGAACATGAAGATGATAATGAAGTTGTTTTTAAAATCTTGCTCAATAATTGCTGTCAGTCTTCTAGAAAGACTCGAAGCAAGGGAAGGAATTCAGGCAAATTACAAACATATAACACTGACACCCTTGTTACGATACCACATTTGGAGGAACAGGAGGAAATAATGAAGCTATTATATCTAGCTATTCTGAATTTAACCTAGAAATCCTGGTTCCGCCACATTTTTGTTTAGCTTGTTTATTTTTATTCTATTGATGTACCGAAGGCATTTCACACTTGTACCTTGCAATGTGTAATCTTTTTTGCTAAGGTTTTTTTCTCTCAACAGTACCATCCATGCTTACTGTAGATTACTGCTACTTTAAGAATCAAGGCCTTGCTGACACCTATTCAAGTCATATAAGAGGTTGACACTTAAACCTGCGAAGGAAAGATTCAATCTTGAGGACGAAAAAAGAAATTTTCTGTGATAAACGTGCCCAGAGTTACCATAAGTGATAAAGATGTCATTTTTTTATAGTTTTAGTTACCCATGTGTTTCAAAGTCAATAATAACTAGCAATCGCATGTGTACAATGCAATGTGAACGCCGAACGGTATATGTTATTTGATTTAGAGGGATAGTCATTACTTTTGTAGTCGATCTTGATAAAGGGTGTGCCCAATCCAGACGCATCATCTGTGTTGAGGGTCAAAACTGCATATTCTTCCCTTGAGTCTTTAGAAAGAATTGTATGTTTTTACGCAAGGAACATATTAGACCAAATTTTGGGGATTTTCACTCAAGTGAAAATTTGGGTATTATAAAGTATAGAGCGAAATCAAATATAGGGAATCTCTGAGCAAAATTTACATACCAAACCGCACAATTGCACATAAAGGTAATTGCACAACAAGATGGCTGCGGGCGTTCTTCCAAACTCAGAAAAACAGACAACACTGACCAACTTGGAAAACTGTAAAAATACATCATTAAAAGAGATCCACAATCCTGGAGAAAAAATAAAGATTATAGTTGATATATCAGATTCCGATGGTGAGGCCAATATCCCAAATATGAATGCCCAAGAGAACATTGATGTTATTTCTACTGCTGAGATGATATCCCCAGCTTATAAAAGTGGTGTAGATTCTTCGCTAAACTTTGCCAAACAGGGCTTCTCCACTCCAAATCTATTAAGAAATGACAAAGAGACTTCATCCTTGTCTTCTTGCCAGACCAATATCACAGGTGATGATTTTGAAGTTGCTTCGTTTCATAAGCTGGCAAGTGAAGCTGAGAGTTTAGAAAAAGGTGGTGGTGAGCTTTCAAGGGATCGTACCGGAGAGGAAAAGAACCACATACTGGAGCAATTCCATGGGGAGAGTGAACCTAGTGAGCAAAATAACATCTATAATTCACCTGTTGCCTCCTTTCAGAATATGACCAAAGACTATCACTTTAATGAGGTCAATCAGGTTGAAGAAATGGAAGATACCGGACAGTATGAGAAAGAATTGAAGAGCTTTTCACATTTCCTGAAACAAAAAGAAAATGGTAGAGTTGGCCAAAATTACAATACTGCAGGAATTGATTCTGACCAGTTACCTTGCACTGTGGTTTCTTTGGAGAGTGGTAGAGGAAGACCAAAAAAGTTGGAAAATAATGACCTACTAGAAGGAACTTGCAATATCGCAGGTGGCTTTGAGATGGGAAATACTGGACAAAATAAGAAAGAAGTAGAGGATAAATTTTATTATTCTAGTTCATACTCTCAAAAAGGAAAAGAAAATGGCAGCAAAGTTGGTCAGAATTACATAATTGCAGACAACGATTTCAATCAAACAGTTTGCACTGAGACACCTATGAGTAGTGGCAGAGGAAGACCATTAAAGTTGGAAAATAATGTCCACTCAGAAGGAACTTGCAAACATGATACATCTGCTATTCATAAACCCTCAAAAGAGAATATACTTTTGAGTCACGTACCCACAAGCTCTGTGAAGCTACTTTCAACAGGTCTGCTGGAAGGATATTCTGTTCAATACTTGTACCGCAATGTAAGTATATCTTTAGGTTCCAATCCTTTTCGAAACAGTGCCAATTCTTTTTGTATCTTTCGAGAACTTTGTTGGTTTAACTCTTTCAGCTTGATGTGTATTCAAGAAACACTATGGGGGACAATTGTTGGGGAAGGAATCTTGTGTCAATGCAGAAAATGCAAAGGAGAACAAGTAGGTTATAAGGAATTTGCTGAATATGGTGTAAAGATGTACTAAAATTTCCTGATTCTGATATTTAATCAATTGTGTGCTTGCTTTTTAAGGTTGTGAACCTTACCAGCTTTGAGAAACATGCTGGTAGTGCAGCAAAATGCCCCAGTGACTACATACGGTTTGAAAATAAAACATCTTTCACTCAGCTCGTGAGGGCTGTCAGTAATACTCCATTGGACAGTGATATATATGACACTTGACCTAAAAAGTGATCTTCAAACTCAATTTGCTGGGAAAGCTTAAAACATTAGATCGTTAAAACATTTAATCAGCAGTCTTTACCATCTACCATAATTATGATAGCTCAATTACACATTTATTGGCAATGTATACTACAAACCAGATGGAGTGAGATCAGTTATCAATTACGCAAACTATGTATCCAGTAAATAAGAATGGAGCTGCTGAACGTACTATCTTGAATTGCAAATTGCAACAAAATGATATATTTCCATAATAAATTGTTGAACACTGAGCAATATATTCAGCTGTCACATAAGGGGGTGTCTTATATTCACATCCATAATTGTAAATACACGTGTCTAAGACATATATCAAAATATAATAATAATGTCTAGAATGAGTATGAATATATATACATGTCTAAAATCTCCAGAAGTATGTCTAAAATGTTTGAAATCTATAAAATATCACTGAAGTCTCCTCCGTGCACTAGGGCGAGTGCCAGACCCCTCACTACGCTCTGTTGCACCCTGCATGTTAAAAAAAAGGAATATACATGTCATAAACTATATATAGCATGTACCATATATTAAAATATATAAGCAGAAATCTACAACAATTTCTTAAATAATTCAATACATTATATAACTGATATGTACAATTGATTACCTCAGTATCTGTCCCTGCGCGGATGTTGGGAGTATCTACGCTACCCGTAGATCTCTGTCCCGTAGATCCCTGTGAAACAAAATAAATAAAATGTAAGAAGTTGATAAATAAGTTTTTTGAATAAAGTTCATTAATTTCTAACATTTCAATTTAGATTAAATATTAATTATATTAAAACACATGTATTTATACCTCTGCGGAACGCGTCTCCAAATGTATGGGATTGTCATCCACGACCTCAACACCAGCAAATATCTCGCCAACTAAGCCAAGTTGACTCAGACCCGGAACATCAAGATCCATGTTGTGCTCAGTCAAGAGCTGTGTGTATGTGACACGGGTAGATGGTGTGGGCTGTGAAGCTCCACACACTGGAGCAGAAGCCTAAACACAAAAGTACATGTTTAATTTTAATATTAATAAATTGTAAAGTAATGATCAATTAAAATAAATTTTAATTATATTAAAGGTTTAATTTTCACACACCGGAACAGAAATGTGCTGAACATCAGGTGTGACAATCCCAGCTACAGGAAGTCTATCTGTAGCAGCGGCAGTAGTACCCTGACTAGAAGATACACTCCCACTCTGCTCTATAAAATCTAAAACCCCCGATAGTGGAATGCTGCAATGCCGAGCAATCACCTCATACGCACGCAACAAGTCAGCAGCCATGATGCGTCCTAGCCGACGTGCCTGAGCGGGATCTGTAACTAGCTCAAAGTCATCTGGGGAAATCAAAGATGCACGAGCGTATACCTCGCTGCGTGCATCACTGGTGCTACTAGCACCTCCACTGCTAGTATCGCGTCTCTGAAGGTACTGACCCACACGGTCAGAAGAGATCAATTGGGTCTCGCGAGTAATGCCAGCAAGACCCTCGATAGCACCCTCATGTGCAGTCATAACGACAGGTGCTGCGACATCCTGAAAGCCTGATAAGAATGGTTGTGGCCTTGGTACAAGCTGCCGTGCATCAACAACTGCAGGAGCTCCCTCCTTTCTATATGCCTGCCTGTGGCTAATACGGCCACGCCCCTGCCCCAAATAACTAGGGATGTCTAAATAGTTCACCTTTAGGTTTAAGTGAACCTCAGCATGTAGCATCATTATGAAGTATAACGGTAATTGGTCATTATTTGGAAATTGGCCTTGAGAGGCCACAAATCTAGGATAAATCAAAGGGGCACATAAAGGACATGAACATTTGTTTACATAATATGCCCTTATTTTCCGTTTGTCTGCATAAAAACTCCAACAAGACCTCTTAACGACTTCCTTATCGGAAAGTCGTGATGTAATCTCATTATAACCTACATCTCCTGAGACACTTGATTTTAGTGAATCCATAAATTTTGTTATTGATTCAGAATCAAATGGATTATATGTTTTCAAACTTGTCTCTATTCTACGAAGATCAACCAGTATTCTTTCACAATGGGCTTTATACTGCCCAACTGTAGTTGGATTTTCGAGAATAGATTGCAATTTTGCAATCTCTAAATCGGTCCTCTCAAACAAATTAGGAGTTCCAGAAGAAGCCATGACTGTAAAAAAAAATGAAAGTAAAATTCTAATCAATAGTACTTTTTATTAAAAAAAATTCCTAAGATATTCTCCTATATTAATGAAAACAGAAATATGAACTTTTCAAGCTTCAATAAATTACATAAATTACAAATCATTTGATAACAAAATATACCAAGTGATGTTGCAGAGTTCAGAAATGAAAAGTTTTGAATACATTTAGATGATCTTAAAGTCAAAGCAATGTTTGTAGAAGAGAATGTAAGTTTACCTGGGCACAAACCATTATCAAAGCAGAACAATTGAGTGGGATTCACCTTTCCCTGAAACACATTTTTTGTGCATATGATACAGAATTAGCGCAATCAAATAGAACACCAATCCAAATTTAAACAACAAAACACATCGGTAAAAGACATGTCTAATGCATATATTTAAACAACAAAAGACATCGGTAAAACATTGAAATAGAGACACAAGGTTCAATAATTCTTTTTGGGCATAAAAATCAATCTCATGGCAGTAGTATTAAGGTTTGTGAAAATGGAATATCTCCATGATATGCATTATTCTGGCAGTGCACTCTGCAATCTCGGCTCCAATCAACAATTATGCCACTATTGGGATCTTAGTATGGCATAGGCAGCTATGAGCTACACAATATACTCATTTTTCTAGAAACTAAAAAGATCCTTCATGTTACAATTTGCAGCACATAAAAGAAGCCCTTCAAAAAAATACATTGAACAACGGGGGCAACCAAGAGGACCTTGGAAAAATGTACAGGTAACAGCCATATGAATTCTTCCTTAGTTGTGGATCAAAGCTAATAGAAATAAAGCTAGATAAAATTAGCTTGAAACTACAGTATAATCGTCCATTGTAAAAAACAAGTTTCTCTGAACCTGGTAAAAGAATACTTTTTATTGTCTGATTGGACGTACATAATGGAAGGGTATAAATATTGCCTATTGCCCTCAGAGTTTCTCAAAGAGACCATTTACAAGTAACAAGGATGTAGTATACAAAACGGCCAACCAGGTATTTTCAGAGTTGACCTTCACATTCAATTAATTTCTAGGAGAAAAAAATGCTGAGCAATATGAATCGTTTCATTCTGCACCGTAATAAACCTTCATCTCCTGATTCAGGGAAATTTTATGAAGCTTTGAATAGCGTGACTCCAATCCATCGTACACGGCAGTGAATATTTGTTTCCTGCAATCAATCAATATGGCATTGCAAACTTCTCATTTAGGTGACAAAGGAATGATTATTTTACTCGTGAACATCATTCAGAAATCTTGAATCGAAAAATACCCCGTGTTGCCTCCATCTCGTGGGTAATTGTTAGTGCGATCTATCTCCTCCACAAAAAGTATGAATCATTCTATGGTCTTCATACATAGAATTAAACCAAATTCAAATCATAGGATGGTCTTCATCCATAGGCTTAAACCAACATCTATAGGGATTGACCTTGCCACCATGATTACACTTAACTCTCGTCAATAATCGTTAAGTTTGTTGTAGTGTAATCAGAATTGTTTTTAGCTTTTCAGCTCAACTACTTTATATTCAAGCTTAACCCAACATTTTTGTAAAGAATGGTTTTACCACAATGCTCACGGTTCTTCCTTATGATATACCACTTGTAGTAAGAACGTCTTGGCTGTAGCCATAATAAGCACAATCATTACCTTCCAAATGATGAGAAAATACCATTACATGGCAGTAGTATTAAGGTTTGTGAAAATGGAATATCTCCATGATATGCATTATTCTGGCAGTGCACTCTGCAATCTCGGCTCCAATCAACAATTATGCCACTATTGGGATATTGTATGGCATTGGGTAGCTGTGAGCTACACAATATAACTCATTTTTCCAGAAACTAAAGATCCAAAAATGTTACAAATTTGCAACAATAAAAGAAACCCTTCAAAAAAATACATGAACAACTGTGGCCACTCAGAGGGACCTTGGAAAAATGTACAGGGTAACAACCATATGAATCTTCCTAGTCGTGGATCAAAGATATACTAAGATAAAATTAGCTTGTGATGAAACTACAGTACAATCGCCATTGCAAAAAAAAAACAGTTTCTCTGAAACTGGTTTTAAAAAGAATACTCTTATGTCTATTGGAGTACATAATGGAGGGGTATAAATATTGCCTATTGCCTTAGTTTCCTCAAAGGAGACCATTTACAAGTAAACAAGGATGTAGCATACAAACGGCCCAACCACGTATTTTTAGAGTAGACCTACATTCATTCATTTCTACGAGAAAAAATTGGGGTTTTACCAAAAAAAACTTTGCCAGGGTTTTGGCAAAAAAAAAATGGTTTATTTTAGTTGGATACATACTCGGGCTCGTCGTTCTCGCCTTCGTCGCTGGTGGGCTCTCAGCTGGTGGTGTGGTGGGCTCTTTGGTCGGTTGCACAGACTTCGCACGAAGGAGGCGGGGGGAGGAAAATGATTTTTAGTCCCCGCAGGCGCCTTCCAATATGTGAACCAGGTGGGGTTCGCCGCGACAAACCCTTTCGCGCGAAAGAAGTTCGCCGCGAAACATTGTGTCGCGTGAACACTTTCAATTTTCACCACGCGGAAGTAACGCTTACGTTTGTATCTTCGCGCGACGAAAACGGGTTCGCGCGATGGACGTTTCGCGCGAACCTCATTGGAAACCGTGCACCTCTCTTTTGAATCGCAATTTTTGGCGACAAAAAGTGGGACACAACACAATTGAATTCGACCCCTCTCAATCCTATCAATAACAAAACACATGAATGAAGAAAAGAGGACATGCTTAGATAGGTAGGTTGGTTTTGTAGCATGCTCTTATAAAGAAGACATTTTCCGCCATTGGAATACTGGCCCCCTTCCAACCAGCTAGCTTCTTTGAAAACATGTCAAGAAAAGGGAATTCCAAACAGTATAGAGACTTTTTTAGTGCTAATGAAAGAAAAATTAGGTAGTGGGAAGAGATATTATTCAAGCCTTAGAAGATGAGCAATTTTTCTTTTCCTGTTGGGGTATTAAAAAATAGAGAGAATTTTATCAAAATTTATAGATTGTCCGAGGCATTACTCATAAGTTTAAGAATTTTCTTCACCATTTTAGCTTCAAGGCGGGAAGAAAGAGGAGAAGAATGGTTGTTATCATCAACCAAATTTCTGTGTGAAACACTGATTCTCCAAAGAAGGGGGTTGAATCCTTTGAAGGGGCCCCAATAACGACTATAGAAATGGTGAGATGACTAAGACTATCTGCATCTGATTGAGAGGAGGGAGAAAGAGAAATAGGGATACCTTTCGTTATACCTCTATGCTGGAGAAAAAATCCCACCGGAATTAGAGTACCATTGACTATAATAGGGGAATATGCGGGGTGGAGTAGCAAGACCTAATTAATATTCTAAAGTGATAATTAAAATAAAACAAAATTCCATGATGTATAAAAGGAAAGCCAAGAAAAATCTTGTCGAAGTCTTTTTAGGTCCAAATTTAAAAACAATGCCAACTTTTTTATTTTCTCCATTGAATGGATGGTTTCGTGAACTGTTCACAACACCTCCTAATAAGTGGGTTTGAACAAACCCCTGTGTTTGGAGATAACGTTAGGAAGCAGAGCGGTTGGATCTTAGTAGAATTTAGTGAAGATTCTTGTAAAGGACATTAGCAAGGCTAAAATGCATGAAATGTTTGTGAAACATCTTTATCCCGATGTTTATCGGGGACCAGAAAAAAAATGAAACTATTATTTATTTATTTGAGGAAGTACCATGTCTAAAAAAATTCATAAGCTTTTAAGAAGATCTTTGGAGAAGATTATCCCAAAGTTTCTAATAAAAATTGGTTGTTGTGAAAATCCATATGGTTTTCTAGTAGTGATTTGTCTCCTTCCTAGACGAGAGCAAATTTTCTGGTATCATTCTCCAAGGGGGCAGTTTTTTAAGAATGTTGAAGTTTCATGATCCCACAAGAATCATTTAGGGATAGATTCTAACAAATTACTATCTTCCTCCCAAAGAGAAAGGGAGTTTTATTTACGATATTTTTATGAATTTGAGGAGCTTCCCCGTGATAATGTTCTGATCTAAAGTCAAAAAATCCGTCAGCGAAAGGAGAGGAAGGAGACTTCCGAAATCCTAATGGAAAACATGTGCTTGAGATTAGTCAAGGAAAACTTTGTGTTTTATCCCATCTCTTAAGCCATAAGGTCCCTAGATTTTTTTCTCCACAAAGTTTCCTCTTATAGCAAAAATATTATGAAATTCATACAAGATATTTTTTTAACGGATATAATCTCATGGGGACATACCTATAGTTGAGACACTTTTTTCCTAAGGCAGTCATCTCCTCATGTGACTATTATTTTGAGTGAAAACATTCCCATAAAATTCTTGTTCCACATCCTGGAATTTTCTTCTTAACATTTTTAGCTTATGGATGATATTGTATTGTGATGTGCCTCCCAGATAACCCCCACCCATTCTCCTGATTTTATTTGTGAGTCTAGGTGGTAAGCCACATTTTCTCAAACCGAAGGAGAAGAGTGAGAAGGATTTTCAATGTGAGCATTGTTTCCCACAATAGGGTAAATGATCAAGAGTCCACAAAATTCTAGGAAGAGAGAAAGATGGGGAAAGCTGAAGAGGACAACAATCCAACAGCAGAAAAATGGCCCATCAAGACGCAGGTGTTTATGATCATTTACCTAGTCTTCTTATTCAACCAAGTATTAAGGATTTCCATGGAGCTTCAGGTCATAAATATTAGAGTGAGAAATGTTAATAAAATTAAATACAAAAAATACAAACAGTACTATGACCAAAACAACAATCCTTTCTTTTCAGTAAGAGAGACAGAGTGTGAATGAAATCCCCCAGATCATATAGTGTCAGTTAATCACAATTGAATTGAAAACTTTGAGATCTTCACAAAGTTTCCTTCTTCCATAAAGATAATTAGGAAGCATATATAACAGAAAAGATCTGAAAATAAAGTGTTGTCAGGAGTTGAAACAAACAACAAGGTGATAAGATTAAAAACCACCTAATCGAGATAGGAGTTGGTATAAAGGAAAAAAAATACCTCCAGATGCCCCTACTAGAGTTCAACCGAGAAGGTCCATTCCTCTTTTTTTCAAATTATTTCGTAATACAAGATTTATAGCTTCCGAAATTTCATCTTGGTCTTCATGGAGAGAAATAATGGTGGGTTTGCAGATTTTTCTAATTATAAGAGTGTGTTGTTTCCACTCCCATCAAGCTGATGTTTCATGAAAACAATTCTCATTAAAAAAATGTGGGGGGGGAGGGAGTGTGAACCAAATGGTTCTCGAAGGAGGGTTTTGGGTCCATTTTATAGAGCTGATTATTTCTTCATTATTTGATTGTTCATACACTATTACTTCGTGGTGGTCTTTGAGAAATAATTTTATCGAAATTATTGTCAATCCACTCCATTATGGTGGAATCGTTGCTGCTACTACAGGACAATATTCATATACTTGGTGCAAAGGTACATCGTATTTACAGTGAGCGAGGATTCAATAGGAACTTCACCCAAGGGAGGGCATTAGATTAGTTATTCTTTTATGTATTTTTATCCCTGTGTTTAAAATCAGTGATTAAAAAACACAAAAACAAATACATTGCATTTACTTTATTTTTAAGTAATTAGCTTTCATTTGTAGATTAATCTAGTGCACTTAGATTTATTAAATTAGAGTAAAGGAGAGTAATTGGAATTGATGTAATAAAATTTGATTGTTTTATTGTTTTAATTTAGGCACGTCGATAGAATTAATTAGACGGAATTAACACAACTCCATTAATTGCCTAGTTGGCCTAGGTTACCTCAACTTTGGACCTTACCTATTGTGGATTCTTGGTGTTTATTTAGTTTCCGTAGATAATGTGCGTGCACATCCACATGACCATCCAAGGACCTAGGGAAACCCAAATTCTAGTATTTGATTCAACAGTTGCCACAACCAAATAGGATCATAGTTGATAGGACATGATCAAGGCCTCAAACACCCTCATTTTTCACGCCACCTCCAATTCCACCCATTATTAGCTCACAGCTGGACATCTTTGAACGTAGACGGATTAGAAAGTGGATACAACTTACTTTTTTTGGCAAAATCAACCTGGTAGAGATAAATATGTAATCCATGATTCTTCTTCCCATAGTTATATTCGCACACATTAATGACATTGTCTTGAGAATTTGATGAGGTAGATGTGGGATGTTTCCCAGGCATTTCCATAGCCAATTCCGAGGGTGTTTAGTTGACATTGGACATTGATATAACCTTTGTGTGTATAGTTTCCTAACCCTTCCATTTCACCTACCCAAGTTAGACCGCATTCTTTCCTTAGACAAGAATATTCCCATAGTTCCCATAGAATACATTAATTGACTTGATCGTTAGTCATTTTCAACTATTTTCCCTATCCTACCTACTCATCCTATTAACTATTCCTGTAGCCATGTTCCATCTCATATCGATTGTCTTGGCATGACCTCGAGAGGTTTGAGTGACATCCATAGCACGGGTCGTTGATTCTTAGATGTATAAGACCTTATCCCTATGATGAAAAAGTGCGTGACCATCAGTGATTCGTAGGCGCAGATGAAAGGGAGAGAGCAAGAGAAAAATTTTTTAGCACTTAGGAAGCAAGCTTGGGTCTATGGAGAAACATGAGTGAGAAAAGGGGGGAGATGCATTTTTGTGTTCACATATCCCATTGGAATGTGATGGGAATGGAAAAAAAAAAATTTGTGCCCTCATCTAAATCATGAAAAGTGACAAGTTGAGG